>LPNX010815486.1:187446-319677 GCA_001517045.1 Pseudotsuga menziesii | reverse complement strand
CTTGATAACTTCATAAGAGTAGAGATTGACTGGTAATAGTTTTCCCTTTTATAATTTGAAGAAAAAATGTAATGCAATGTCACCATGTTAACCCCCAATTGTGCTTGCACTTCTAGAGGGTTAAGATTTAGCAATATTCCATTCAGTTGGTCACATTTGTTTGTTGATCCATGGCATGCATGCATTATACTTCTTTCCAGAACTATCATGGCATGCCAAGATTAGAAAGAAAAGCAACTCTAAATGAGACTCCTTGTCTACCTTTTTCAGTTTTTCTATTTTGGGGGCATGATCATTGCGATTACCAACTTCTTTTTTGGTAACATGTGTAGGGATGATGCCAAGAACTATTAAAGCAAGTGATGGGGGTGGTGGTTAGAGTTTGAATGGTAAGAGGATGTTGAGTTAAAGATCAACATTTAAGTGGATGAAATGATTTCTAGTGTGACACATGGTATCCATTCTATATTTCAGATTTGATATAAGGTCGTTTCAGGACTAATTTGGAGGTTCTATCTCACCATGGATTATGTTTAGTTCCTGTAATTAATCCATTTTTCACCTATAATTCGGCCTTAGTGAATGAAACATTAATATTTACTAATAGTTTGGTTAACTGGTCTAAAATGTTGAATTCACCATGATAATGGAAATGAAAGTTATACCAAATCTTCTAAAGATAAAAGTTGGATAAGACCAGCTAAGTGTTGCTAAGTTGGTCAAAGGATAAATAAGAAAGAAGCTTGAAAGTTGTTAATTATCATGATTCATTGGCATTATATGGTGAGGAGCTTGTTGAGGTAATCAAAGAAAAAAATTATCAAGACAAATTACCTTAGTTGGTTTATCTAATAGAGAAGAGAATATATTTTGGCCCTTTGTCTTAATAAATTAAGTGCGATCCTGAGCCATGATTGATTGTATTGAATACTGGACAGTCCAAATGTTTCCTTAAAATATCTGGCTCGACTCCTATCATCATTAAGCCAAGTCACCATGTTAGCATTCAATATCATAATCAACATTGTGCATTTCATATGAAAGAGATTTGTGAAATATTTCATGATTTATGTGAGAAGTCATCGGTCACCTAAGGAGTAGATATTAAAGGATATTAGGGCTTGCAATTGTGTTTTTTTCTAAAATGTTTTTGTAACAACAAAATGGGAAATGCTTGAAAATTATACCATCTCAAACCATGAAAGCTTTCAAATAAATGCTAATAACCATACCAAGCATCTTCAAAAGAGGTCTCAGATGATGCTTGAAGGGATTTCTGAAGAAAAGTTGCAACTAAGTTCTAAAATGAACTATGAGACAATTGAACATGAACATATTCAAATGGTTTATGAGTGGACTCTTGAAACAATTCCTAAGATGAGTAGCCACATAAGGCCGAGGAAAAAAGTTCTAAGGGAGGTCTTGAATGACTTAAGGCATATTCTGAAATGGATCTACAAAATATTTTAGAAATTATTGCTAAGAAGTTGATGCAATAGCAATCCTGAGGACTTGCAGATATATTCTGGCATATTTCTTTGGATGGCATAGCTTCATGTAGCTTCTCTTTTTCTTTTTGGAGTTAAAAAATTCCATGTTGGAATTCACTTTTTATTAGGATATTAGTAAGTTTCTCATGCTTTATTTTCTCTGCTAATGCTTGCTAGGAAAAATCATGAGTAGAGGTGGAGGAATTTTGTGACAATGGCTTACTATTATTAGGCATTTGGGAAGTAGAAGTAGAAGGTTTATAACTTGAGGGAGGTTGGAAAGTAGGAGTTCGTAGAAGTGGGGAAATATCACTATGATTTGGTTTGCAGTATAGAAAGATTTTGGGATTGCATATTAGCAATGGCCTTCTTTCTAACAATCAATTGTCATGGAGGAATAATTTTTTTTAGTTTCATAGAGTTTGGTAAGCTAATTTTACAATTTATTTAAAGAAGGAAGAACAATATGAATCATATTTACAAAGAAATATAAGTTTCATTGGAAGAATAAGAAAGACTAGCATCAACATTAGAACTTAAATTAGAAAGCAGAAGAAGATTTATGTCAAAAAAAAATGATCACTTTTTCCACCTTATTCAAAATTTGAAACAATAAAATCAAGGTTTTCAACTAATTAGTTTAGTTTTTCCTTTTTCTTAATGTTTTTTAGGACAAGTATTTGCATAATGACCATAATGTTTTCAACTAAAATAGACAGATTTTTTTTATTCTTACTTTGTTGTGCCTTACACTTCATAAATCTCTTTTTCTTCTTGTGGAAAGCTTTATTGAAATTGGAAAATCTTTTCTATTCTTAACAATTACACACATTGTTGGAATGCTTTTATTTTCTAAATTTGGTCTTGATCTTACCACAAATATTAATTTTTTGGCTTTTTTATAGAAAACATTGAGTAAATTATCAATAGTATTTCCTAGCTTCCTTGTGTTGCAAGTCCATCCAATCACCTTTTCAAAAAATAGGAGGATCACTTGCCAAATTCAATTTTTAAAACTCCAAACACTGATTATGTACTTCTTCAAAACAAAAAATTCCTATGACAAAAAGCTAACTATTTACATAATAACTATTCATTGTGTTATCATGCATTCCATTAGATTGATGCTCCATTTTCATATAGATAATCAAGTTGCATAAACTTTCGCAAAGAGTCTTCTAAAAGCAAAGTTTTCCAAGCTTTGTTCTATGTTAGGACTTGAATTTTTTTTCATTAAGCAAGGATAGTCTCTAATGCATCCTTCCTTCTCCTATGTATCACCTTTGTAAACGCTTCAATACTATCCAAAGTTGTTCTTAAGGGATGATGTTAGGATATTTAGACACTCAGAACTTTGTTAAGTTCAACTTGGTCTACTGAGTCTTTAGGTAGAGTGTGTTTCGTTAGTGTACTTTTGTAACTATCCAATATTACAATCATGATTATGTTTTAAACATAAAGTGATACAGAGTTTCATCTTATTCTTCATACTTTTGACACTTGATCCATGGTTTAATACTTGATTTGCCCATTATCTCTATTTAAAGACTTGTTGGCAGTCAGCAACAAACCTTTCATTTTTCGTTGAAATGAAAAATGAATCAGCTCTCTTTTATGATTTAACTTTTAAAGATTATAAAAGAATGACTTCAGAATCCTCGATTCTGAAGGTATTCTCAATTGTAGAAAATCTAAGAGACATATTAGAAGTTTATGAAAACATTTTCATAAATTTGATAATTAGCAGCTATCAATCTCATAAATTTTATATATGATCAACTGTATCATTAATTAATTTATCTGATTATATATGTTGATTTAAGAGATGTAAAAGGATAGTATGCTAATTGTTGTTTAAAGAAAACATATTTTGAATCTGTTTGGGGCTTGGTATTGATAAGATATTATAAGTTCTTGAAATCCCTAGAACTAAAGGTGATTTATTAATTAAAATTTTTATTAAACCTAAAGATCACATTTCATATGTAACTTAATATTTAAATATACTATCATTCCTTTGTAAAATTTGTATATGTATAACTAGTAAGAGTGCAAATAAATGAATATTATTTTGAAATTTTCATGTGTCATAGTTTTATAAGCTTTATATCCTATCGAATCTGGTTTTGGGACATAAATGGTTGGGATTTCATAAAGTTTTAAAACTATATTTCAAAATGAAACTTCATGTATATACATGGTTTGAGTGTCAATACGAATCATTAGTTAGTTGCATTTCAAGAACATTAGGGTTTATTATTATAACACTATATCATCATTTTAATAAACACGACTACCTTCCACGTGTAATCTAGAGTAAATCATCAATTGATAGTTTTAATGAAGAGACATGACTCACATGGCTAATAGACGACATATGTTACCAGGATCGCTGCATTGGTATGAAGATTTGGTTAATACCTATCAAATTAATTGACAGCTGTGAGTGTAATAATGAAATCGTATTAGTAAAATTTAGTGTTATATATGACTGATAACCATTTCATTCATGATGCTGTACGAGCTCATCATTCCAGATTTAATGTCATAAATGTTTTGATTTGTAATCCTTGAATCGAATGAATTCCGATATGAAAGATTAGTTAGAGTTTGATATGTCCTTTGCATTCTTCTTTCTGAATATTTTCAGTTAGTCGCGACTAGTCCATTCATTTATCATAGCGGAAACATTGGCTGTTGTGCTCATCATCTCCAAATTTGGTTAAAATGGAAAAAATTGGAGTTCTCATCTCTGTCAGGTATGAAGCATGTGAGGATTTGACATTTCACATAATGTCTTATACCTAGGTGCCTATTCCTTCCATATTCACGACTTCATTCATTTCAATCCATAACCAGAGTAGTAGTGAGGGAGCTATGGCTCCGCTTAGTCGATTTGAAATTTCAAGACCGGAGCTTGTTGAAGCCGATGAGAAAGTTGCTTTGTTATTTGAAAAAATTGGATGGGGTCAGTTCTTCAGATGTTTTAGTGGCCATAACGTGGAGGTTACTAAACAGTTTGCTTTGAGTTTTAAAGAAAATGTAGCTCAGATTAGAGATTTCAAGTTTATCATCGATGAAGATAAAATTGCAGAAGCTATGAAGCTTCCTCAAACTTGAGAGCGATGGTTTAAAGGTGGGAAAGTGAATAAGAAGAAATGTCAGTCCTTGCTGTTGCCCTTACCGACCAGTGCAAAATTGAATATTGGGGTTTTGGTTAAGTTTTTAAATCCATAATGGCGAGCATTATATGAAATCTTAGTCAGGTACGTATCATGTGATGGACGATTCTCTCATCTGCATTATTATCATCTGCGATTACTGTTAGCATTGAAAGGCTTTAAACTTAATCTTCCATTTTACCTATTGCAAAGTCTGAAGAAAATGGCTTATTTGGTACAAACTACCATAGGTAATCCTGATAGAAGTCTATTCCTTCATGGTCTAATTAAAATTTTAATCCAGCATCAACTGTCTTTTAGTTGTAAATCTTGAGATGAGTTTCTGGTTGAATGTAAATCAGGGCCAACCCAGTATTGGCCAAACCCTCACCCCAAAACTCATAGGAAACGTAAGGCTCCAGTAAAATCCAAAATTGGTGATGTTCATAAGGCTGAATCAAAGGATAAAGAGCTTCAGGAAGCAAATCCACCTATAAGTACTTGTATCAGTGATGATGGGGTCATGAATGTAGCTCCCTGTTACGCTAAGACAACCTTGGACCAATCCCTATCTGACAAGTGCTTTAGTACACCTACAAAGGCAGAGGGAAAATAAATAAAAAATGAAGATGTTGATGCTATTAATGATGAAAACCCCTCTGAGCTATATACTCCTCAAAAACATGGTGATGAGTCTATGCGTAAACTAGAACAGTTAGCGCAGGTGTGCTGTGACAAAGGGGGTTTTGAACCAAAAGGTCTTGTGTTTGTTCGTACAAGAAGAATTACTAGAAGTATGAATACTACACCTACAGCCCCTGTTCCTATGGCCACTCAATAGAGTACTCAGCCAGTGATTGTCCATCTTGAGGATGATGTTCCATCATTGGTTCCTGAAACCACGCATATGGATGAACCTACTCTTATAGAGAATAATCGTGAAAAATTAGCTAAAGACATTACAGAGTCGGGTAAGTTCGAAGCTGCTCCATCGTGTATGGATGCTTATGGTTCAGGCCCCAAGCCATCTTTTATGAGCTTTCCATCACCTGGTCAAGATATAGATAATCTTGATTCTTCTCAGGCAGCTGATTCGTGTCATGACAAGGAGGAAGAAACTCTCCAACAGGTCCTTGACAGGGTATATGAGACTAAAATTGCAAAATTGAAAAATGAACTAAAAGAGTGTCAAGCAAACGCCGCCTTGAAAGAGGTGGAAAATAAGACATTCAAGGCAGAGTTATTAAACTGGATCAAAAGATGGAAGGAGATGAACATCAGGAAGAACCAATACAAGAAAGCAAAAAAATCAAGGATAGATACAAACCAGCACTTGCTTGAACAAGTAGAACAACAAAAGCTAGTAATCATCAGGCTCAAAGCCAAACTTTATGAAGCCAGAAGAATGATCAATTTACAAAGTAGAACCCGATGATTGTTTCTATTTTCAGTTATATGGTTTATCTCTCTGTTAACAGGTAATAAAAGTTTTTTAAATGCATGCCTGCAAAATCACAGATTTTGTAGGCACGCACATAATTTATTGTTCTTTTGTTATTTCTGTTATAATTGATTTTAAATACGATTCTCATGTTTGTTTAAACAGATGTACATGGTATCACTATCCTTAGAAAATACAGGATATTTTGGATCTCAGGTGGAAGACGTTGATGCTTCTTGAAGACTGGAATTTCGACATAGCCACAAATGTGCTAGTTCCTTTAAATTAGCAGATGTTTCAGGCTAGTCGTTCTTGATTATTATTATCCTATGGTGACAAGTGTCTGTTGAAGAGATTCGATGCACTTTAATAGTGATAGGACTCCTATAGTATTGCATACAACATTTATGAAAAAACTGAATCGAAAGACTAGTAGGATTATATAAACTAGTAATTTTTATGCAAGAGGGGGGGATGGAGTGACAGAAGAGAGACATCATTGAAATATTATTTTGGTACTAGTTTGGTTCCTGACTGAGGCTTTATCTTCAGAGGTGGAATGTGACTGGAAATTTTTAGACTGATATCGTTGATTGGTATTATCTTGGATACTCTTTTTATATTTCAGTATATAATCTTCTGCTTATAATATTAATGCAGTATACTTGGTTATGCTTGTATTCATTATGTGATATTACACTTTGTCAACACAATATTGTTATTTGAATTAGTATGTTATTATAGTTGAATTAATCAATGTTTTTCTATTGAAAATTCAAGATATAATGATATATATATTTATGTCTGTTTGATCTCATTTGTATTTTTGCGATGATTTAATTTTGAACATTATCTTTTATTCAAATATATATTGTTGCTTATTAGTTACTAATTAATTAAAAAATTTAGAAAAGTCCGAAGTAATTGCTTATTTCAATTTCTCTGTCAAGGTATCTTATAGCAGAATGATTTAGTGTGGATGGTTTAAATATTTTCATTTAGATCTTTCTCCTTTATCTTTCTGTTCATCATTATATTAATTAATAATTAATATAATATTCAAATTTCTCTCAGCTGGGATATGATAGTTTAGTTAGTGTTATTATAGTGTAGTTTATATTTAACAGTTGTTAAATAGAATTTGTGTAATTTTAGAATAATTTTAATAGTCTTTTATATTTAGAATATTAAATATAAAATCCTCAAAATCGAATACTTTCCTTAAGAAAGCAATTGTAGGATAACTTAGGTAGTTGAAAACTAATTTTAGGGTTTATTTAGATAGAAATAACATTAGTATAGATTTTTACTGAATTTTAGTTTCTCCTTAAGAGAAAAATTCAGTTGGTAGCAGGACCATAACCTGCGAGATTTTGCTATCCCAAACACACCAAGAGCTACTTTAAGCTGCTTGTGTGGTCTTAATCTCCTTGTTGGCCTAGGTCAGAAAATCAGGCCAACAAATGGCGCTAGAAGGAGGGCCTGTTAATGATTAATGGTAGGTGAAACTAATGATAAACTTTCAACCAGTCAACATCCTCCGGAAGTCAGTAGATCACCGTTTATAGAAACTGTTAGGAGCATCCTTGAACGTGATGATATCACATCTCCATTTACTCCTGAACAAAGTACTCAAACTTTGGAAGAATCACGACATATTCTTACAAGAGCATATGCCAACCAACTTGGTGTATCTCCGATAGATTATGGTCTACCTAGGCAACAACGACATAATTCGCAATTGAACATAGTTACTCAAGATTTGCAAGAAGCTGATAGCACTCCACGTTATCAAATTAGAAGTCATCAGAGACAAACTATTCAAACAAACACTGCTAAAAGAATAATTGTAGTAGGCGGTTTTGATCAGCCACCTTCTCCTCCAGAATCACCACCCGATAGTCCAAGATCATCCAATTCAAAGATTTCCTCAGGTTCGAGAGAAGTCCTATGGCGGGAAACATACCTTTGGGAGGAGGAGCTAATCCTCCACCTAATCCACAACTCCCTTGGTTGAGAACAGTTGCTGTAGCTGTCCCTGGAGTACAACATCCTTTGCCTAAACACTCAGATAAAATTCTTCCTAAGTTTAACCCTGATGATAAAGAACCTGCAGAGGTGCATGTAGACAAATTCATGTTAGTTGTTCAAACCATGAATGTTCAGCATGAAGATGTGGTTTGTCGATTGTTTCCTCTAACTTTTGAAGGAAGAGCCTCTACTTGGTACTTTTCGTTAGTACAGGGATCAATCACAAATTGGGGTGAATTTAATAAATCTTTTTTAGATAAATTTGGGGAAGATAAAACACCTGCTCTTTTAGCCCTAGAGTTATCTTGTATTAAAATGGAGTCTAAAGAAATAATTAAATATTTTAACCAGAGGTTTCTGACATTAAAAAATAAAATTCCAATTGCTTCTCAACCACCCGAGGATATAATTATTGAAAATTATACTTCAGCTTTACCAAAATATTCTGGGATGTTTGTTAAGAGAGCTGGGAAAACAACGTTGGTGGAAACTTTTGAGGAAGCCATTAAAGTCGAGAAGGATTCTATGTCCTATGAACCAGATAGAAGTGGGAAATCAAATACTTTCCCTCGTAGGAAGATGGAAAAACTTAATTCAGAAAAAGATAAAGCATTTGATGTAGAATAGCATCAAAATGCTATTCGGGCATTAACCAATGAAGTTGTAGGATTAAAAAAAACCAATTCTGAAGCTTCTTCTTCTAGGGGATATTTCAAAAATTAGTTTAGACAAAAACCGAATATAAATAATAAAAATACACCACCTGACATAGCAGCAAATGAAGAGATTTTTAATACAATTCGAGTTGTTTTATCTTGATCTGAGACTACTTCTAATCAAGAAAAAACTGAAAATGAAAAAGAAGAGGAATCAAAAAATGATGAAGAATCGGAGGAACCTCAAGAAGTTAATGGCCATTTCTGGGACAGTCTTGTAAAAGAATATGAGAGTAAAAGTCCACCTATAGGACAACATGCCTATAATACTCGTAGTAGAACATTCGCAAACACTCATGGAGCTTCATCAAGTTCTACTCCAAATAATGACAACAACAATTCACAACCTAATAAACAAACTCAATCTGGCAAACAGAATCAATCAACCAAAATTACCCAACCCATTCAAAATAATCCAAAATTAGATTTATAATATGATATAATTGAAGATTTAAAGAAGACACGTGCAAACATCAGTATGTACGACCTTCTTCAAATTTACCCAATGCCTAACAGTCATGTTATAAATCCTGCCACGAGTTCAATTATTCCTAATGCGAAACAAAATGTTGCTGCAAACAATTCTAATGATGATTCAATAGCAACTGATAAAGGAAAATTAACGACTGACAAAGCCTCGCTAATAGGAAAGAATTCTAAATCAACCATGCCCCCATTCTTACTTACCTTTGAGATTTTCAATAGGAATGTTCACAATTGCATGGTAGATTCCAGAGCATCCTCCAATGCGATGCCTTTATCAGTATGAAAAAGATTGAATGGAAAATATGTTCCATCAAATTCCCAAATAACTCAATTAGACAGGACAAATGTGAAGGTTGTAGGGGAGATGAAAGATGTTTTAGTCAGGATTGCTTGTAACCCTTCAGTTTTTCAAATTATAGATATTGTTGTTGAAGATATTCCTGATGCATATGGGCTATTTTTAAGTAGAGATTGGTCTCAACAATTGAATGGATTCTTTGCCACGGATTGGTCAACATTATGGTTACCTAAGAATGGAAAGTCAAATCAATTAAAGATAAATAGAGAAAGATATATGAAACATACCGTGACTAAACTACATGATCCTAGCGAACCTGTTTTATTTTCAGATTGCATTATGGGGAATTACATGTATGAATTGGGATTTGGTAATTTTAAAGATGAAAACTCTGCTTTCTCTGAAAATACACAGTAATAAAAAATTAGCAATGTGACATCTATTGCTCCTGACTCTTCATTTAAGGAAATTATTAATGATGTAGATAATCTTAATATTGTAAATATTATAGAAAGCAAAGTAGTTGTTAATAGTTCTACTTGGACTCTATATTTTGATTGTGCGAAATCCAAAGAAGGATCCGGGGGTGGTTGCCTGCTGGTAGACCCTCAGGGAAATAAAACATGTATAGCTTGTAGGATGGAATTTAATTGTACAAACAATACTGTGGAATATGAAGCTTTAATACAGGGTTTGAAAAAAGTGATTGATTTGGATATCAAAGTATTAATTGCATACGGTGATTCCGAAATTATCGTTAGACAGGTCCGTAATTCTATTCACTACCTTTCCGAACATTTACAGAATTATCAACGAAAGGTATGGAAAATTATTTCACATTTTGATGCATTTAACATAATTTCAGTTCCAAGAACTCAAAATCAAGAAGCATATTTATTAGCAAATGTAGCATCAAAATTATTTCCATCAGAAAATCTTACACCAGATTTTTTTCAGTAGAATTGATTTTTAGGCCTTCTATACCAGATAATATTTTTAACTGGTGTGTATTTGATAATGATGTGTAGGTGCTGAATTTTCTGATGAATGACGATACCTTTAAAGATTCAGCCATTGATGAAGTTACTCATGACTAAAATCTGCGGGATTTTTTGGTAATAAATGATTTTTGTTCAGTTGAAAAAGCTTTTGAAAAGGTAAAAACGATCCCTAATTCAGTATTAAGATTAGAAAAGTTCTTTGATCTTCAAGATAAATCCATATCTGTCCCTAACTGTAAAACTAATAGCTCTCAAATGAGGTATGAAAGCATAAATTTAGGAACAGAACTGAATTCCCAAACTATAAATCTAGGAATAGATTGCAACCCAGTAGAAAAAACAACATTTACAAAGTTGTTTAAAGAATTTAAGGATGTTTTTGCATGGACATATGATGATCTGAAAACCTTCAACACACAAGTCATGCAACACATAATTCCAATTAAACAGGAGTCAAAACCTTTTCAACAAAAACTAAGGAAATATCACCCGTCACTAGAACCAACAATTAAGAAGGAACTAAATAAATTGTTAGCTGCCAAGATTATTTTTTCCATCAGACATACACAGTGGGTAGCCAACCTGGTTCTAGTCAGGAAGAAAAACAGAGATATTAGGTTATGTGTAGATTTTAGAAATCTTAGTAAGTCTTCTGAAAAGGATAATTACCCAGTTCCTCCCATGGAACAAATTCTTCAAAAGGTGTCTGGGTTTGAGATACTGTCACTTCTTGATGGCTTCTCAGGGTACAACCAAATATTAGTTTCCCTAGATGATCAATTGAAAACAACTTTTAGAACTCCGTGGGGAGCATATGCTTACCACAAGATTCCCTTTGGGTTAATCAATGCTAGGGCAACTTTTCAACGAGCAATGGATATTGCTTTTAGAGGCTTAATTAATCATTCAGTAGTTGTCTATCTGGATTACGTTACTGTATATTTTAAACATCGACCTGATCATATTAATCATCTTAGAAAGGTACTTGAACGATGTAGAAAATTTGGAATATCCTTAAATCCTAAAAAAACAATATTTGCTGTTTCAGAAGGTATTTTATTAGGTTGTGTGGTTTCAAAACATGGAATCATGCTTGACCCTGAACGAACCCAAGCCATTTCAAAATTAATTTTCCCTTCTAGCAAGAAAGCAATGCAATCATTTCTCAGTAAAATAAATTTTGTTAGAAGATTCATTCCCAGTTTCTCCGAAATCATTCGTCCTTTGCAGAAAATGATTAAGAAAGACGCTATTTTTAATTGGGGACAAACTGAAAAAGAGTCATTTCAGAAAATTTTAGAAGCCATTTCAGAAGCTCCTAGCCTTCTAAGCCCATATTTTAACAAAGATTTCATATTGTATACTTTCGCTTCTGACATCTCATATGCAGCAGTTTTAACCCAATTAAATCCGCAAAATAACGAAGTACCAATCTCCTTCATGAGTTCAAATTTTAAAGGTGTCGAACTTAATTACCATGAAGTTGATAAGCAAGATTTTTGTTGTTTTTAAAGATGTCAAACATTTTCATCCATATTTATTGAAATCTAAAATGAAAATAATAGTCCCTTATTCCTCAGTCAGAAACTTGTTAGTGCGAAAAGATTTAGGTGAGAAAAGAGCACCTTGGATGACAGCCCTTCAAGAGTATGACTTAGAAATTAAACCCTCAATGATAGTCAAAGGTCAAGGATTATGTAAATTAGCTACTGAAGCTGCTCATCTACCTAATGATAAAGCTGAAACTGTCATTGATGAGGTTTTACTTACAAGAGAAATCTATTTCTATCCTCCACCATAGGATTCCTGGTATACAGACATAAGAATACTTTTGGAAACAGGAACCGCCCCTGATTACCTAGAACCAAGGAAGAAAAGAGCACTTAGATTGAAATCTGCTCCTTATTAATTAATTAATAATATCCTTTTTTGGAGAAATTCGGATGGAGTATTGCTTCGATGTCTAGACAAAGATGAAACAGAAGTAATTATGAAGGAGTTACATTCTGGACCAGCAGGAGGTCATTTTGGTGGAGAAACTACTGTGCATAATATTCTTAGGGCTGGCTATTATTGGCCTACCTTATTTCGAGATGCCTATGCTTTTGTTAGAAAATGCCAGGAATGTCAACTTGCTGCGGGAAGGGTTAAGAAACCTGCTTTTTCCTTTACAACCAGTTTCAGTAGAAAGACCCTTTCAGCAATGGGGTATTGATATAGTAGGGCCAATAAATCCTCCCTCATCTAAACAACATAAGTATTTAATAACTGCAACTGATTATTTTACTCGTTGGGCAGAAGCTGCACCATTAAGGGTTGTAAACACCAATCAGGTTATATTATTTTTAGAATCCTTTATCATAACAAGATTTGGTGTTCCAGATTCCCTTGTCTTTGATAATGCTTCATATTTTTCATCAGTTGAGTTAACTCAATTTGCCTTAGAGAAGGGAATAAGAATCAGGTATTCAACTAACTACCATCCTCATGGAAATGGTTTAGCTGAATCAACAAACAAAAATTTACTGAAAATTCTCAAAAGAACTATTTCAGTTCACCATCGTGATTGGCATACAGAGTAACTCCTAAGGCCTCGATAGGTAAGTCACCCTTCTTCTTAGTATATGGAACTGAATCTATTTTACCACCAAATTTATTTTTACCTTCATTACAGTTAGCTTAGTCTGTTCAAGATGAAGATTGTCCAGCAATGGAAAAGAAGATCAATACTTTGTTAAAGTTGAGGAAGAAAGAGAAAAGTCAAAACAACACTTTACAAAACATCAACAAATTGTGAAGTCTTGGTTTGACCAATCCTTAAGTTCCAATCGAGAATTTCAGGTGGGAGACTTAGTTTTAAAATGGGATAAAGTTCATGAGGAAAAAGGAGATCATACTAAGTTTCAGAAACTTTGGCTAGGTCCCTTTGTTATTGCTGAGAAGATAGGTCCAAGTACCTTTCGATTGTAAACACTAGAGGGTCAGTTCGAAACATTCCCAGTGAATGGACCGATCCTGAAAAAATACTTCTATTAAAATTTTACGTCTTAAAATGTATATAATTTGTTTGTTGTTTGTAAATAAATTTATATTTTATATAAAAACTGATTTATATTTAAAGGATGATGATAAATTCATAAGACTTATGTAAACTTTTAAACATCATTCCGCTATTGCAACCAGTTTTGATTTTCTTAGTCAAATATTTCAAACTGTCAAATTTTTGTATATAATCAGTCAGTAATCTTTAGATGTCAACTGAAGAAATAAATGTAAATAAATAAATCTTCTAGTTGAAAAAGAGTCAGTTTGCTCATTATGATACTAGACTGAAATCTTTTAAAATTTGTTCAGGATGATCAAAGTTTCTTAAATCTATAGAAAACCTATCATTATTTTATTTTTAAGTATTACTCAGATTATTCCTCACCTTTTTATTTTTTATAAAAGTTGGATAGCTTATTAATGTCTTTTTCGAAGCTTGTACTTTGAAAAACTCTTACAGATCTCTACCATCAGTCTTCAAAAGTATTTACAATCTGAAAACTTTTTAGAATTTGTTCCAGTCAATAAAATGCTAAAATGAGAGACGGAAGGTCTTAGTAATAAGCCGATCTGATCAAAATCATAAATATCACTAGTATGACATTATTAGGAAACTAGTAATGGCTTTTGGTTTAACAAACCAAGAGATAAGGGGTCTCATCACGAGCCAGCTGATTCATTTTCTAGTGATATTAATGACTGACATTACCATTTGGTCACCATGCTAGGTAATGATCTCTCATTTTTAAAAATTAAAATTTCAAATTTAATAAAGAAAACATAATTTTGACTGAACAATAGGAGGTCTCATCACGAGCCGACCTAATCATGATCATTAGTGATGTCTAGGATAACTTCATTTCTGATCACCAGGATGATGGCTTTTGGTTTAAAAAATCAAGAGACAAGGGGTCTCATCATGAGCCGGCTTGCTTATTCTAGACAGCTCTCGTGAATGGTACTATCACATTGCGATACCATACCTAGATTGTAGTCTTCAGTCAGAATTATTGTTTAAAGAAAAAGAAAAGAAACGAAAAGAAAATTATTATGTTTATGGAACATATTTTGGAAATTTTTCGGAAAAGTAAATTTTTATATCCTATATTGATGGTGCAGATTATTTTTACTATGAAGTACTTTGTTTCGATGAGGATATTTCTAAGTTTATCTCTAACAAAATCTCTATTTTTAAAGATGGAATTTTTCTGAGTTGTACTTATGAATATGAATAAAAATAATGGTTTTTATTCAGATAGAGAATTTTTGATTGATTTTAATAAGTTTTAATATTTTTTTTTATATCATTTATAAGTTGTATGAGCAGAGATAACTGGTTCACCCAGGTCATCGCCATTTGTTGGCAGTCAACAACAAACCTTTCATTTTTCATTGAAATGAAAAATGACTCAGCCCTCTTTTATGATTTAACTTTTAAAGATTCTAAAAGAATGCCTTCAGAATCCTCGATTCTGAAGGTATTCTCAATTGTAGAAAAGCTAAGAGACATATTAGAAGTTTATGAAAACATTTTTATAAATTTCATAATTAGTAGCTGTCAGTCTCATAAATTTTATATATGATCAACTGTATCATTAATTAATTTATCTGATTATATATGTTGATTTAAGAGATGTAAAAGGATAGTATGCTAATTGGTGTTTAAAGAAAACATATTTTGAATCTGTTTGGGGCTTGGTATTGATAAGATATTATAAGTTCTTGAAATCCCTAGAACTAAAGGTGATTTATTAATTAATTTTTTTATTAAACCTAAAGATCACATTGCATATGTAACTTAATCTTTAAATATAATATCATTCCTTTGTAAAATTTGTATATATATAACTAGTAAGAGTGCAAATAAATGAATATTATTTTGAAATTTTCATGTGTCATAGTTTTATAAGCTTTATATCCTATCGAATCTGGTTTTGGGACATAAATGGTTGGGATTTCATAAAGTTTTAAAACTATATTTCAAAATGAAACTTCATGTATATACATGGTTTGAGTGTCAATACAGATCATTAGTTACTTGCATTTCAAGAACATTAGGGTTTATTATTATAACACTATATCATCATTTTAATAAACACGACTACCTTCCACGTGTAATCTGGAGTAAATAATCAATTGATAGTTTTAATGAAGAGACATGACTCACATGGCTAATAGATGACATCTGTTACCAGGATCGCTGCATTGGTATGAAGATTTGGTTAATACCTATCAAATTAATTGACAGCTGTGAGTGTAATAATGAAATCGTATCAATAAAATTTAGTGTTATATATGACTGATAACCATTTCATTCATGATGTTGTACGAGCTCATCATTCTAGATTTAATGTCATAAATGTTTTCATTTGTAATCCTTGAATCGAATGAATTTCGATATGAAATATTAGTTAAAGTTTGAGATGTCCTTTGCATTCTTCTTTCTCAAGATTTTCAGTTAGTCGTGACTAGTCCATTCATTTATCATAACGAAAACACTGGCTGTTGTGCTCATCATCTCCAAATTTGGTTAAAATGGCCAAAATTGAAGTTCTCATCTCTGTCAGGTATGAAGCATGTGAGGATTTGACATTTCACGTAATGTCTTATACCTGGGTGCCTATATCTTCCATCTTCACGACTTCATTCATTTCAATCCATAACTAGAGTAGTAGTGAGGGAGCTATGGCTCTGCTTAGTCGATTTGAAATTTCAGGACCGGAGCTTGTTGAAGCCGATGAGAAAGTTGCTCTGTTATTTGAAAAAATTGGATGGGGTCAGTTCTTTAGATGTTTTAGTGGCCATAACGTGGAGGTTACTAAACAATTTGCTTTGAGTTTTAAAGAAAATGTAGCTCAGATTGCAGATTTCAAGTTTATCATCGATGAAGATAAAATTGCAGAAGCTACGAAGCTTCCTCAAACTGGAGAGCGATGGTTTAAAGGTGGGAAAGTGAATAAGAAGAAATGTCAGTCCTTTCTGTTGCCCTTACCAGCCAGTGCAAAATTGAAGATTGGGGTTTCGGTTAAGTTTTTAAAGCCAGAATGGCGAGCATTATATGAAATCTTAGTCAGGTACATATCATGTGATGGACGATTCTCTCATCTGCATTATTATCATCTCTGACTACTATTAGCATTGAAAGGCTTTAAACTTAATCTTCCATTTTACCTATTGCAAAGTCTAATGAAAATGGCTCATTCGGTACAAACTACCATAGGTAATCCTGATAGAAGTCTGTTCCATCATTGTCTAATTAAAATTTTAATCCAGCATCAACTGTCTCGTAGTTGTAAATATTGGGATGAGTTTTTGGTTGAATGTAAATTAGGGCCAACTCAGTATTGGCCAAACCCTCCCCCCAAAACTCGTAGGAAACGTAAGGCTCCAGTAAAATCCAAAATTGGTGATGTTCATAAGGCTGAATCAAAGGATAAAGAGCTTTAGGAAGCAAATCCACCTATAAGTACTTGTATCAGTGATGATGGGGTCGTGAATGTAGCTCCCTGTTATGCTGAGACAACCTTGGACCAATACCTATCTGACAAGTGCTTTAGTACACCTACAAACGCAGAGGGAAAATTAATCAAAAATGAAGATGTTGATGCTATTAATGATGAAAACCCATTTGAGCTATATACTCCTCGAAAACATGGTGATGAGTCCATGCGTAAACTAGAACAGTTAGCGCAGGTGTGCTGTGACAAAGGGGGTTTTGAACCAAAAGGTCCTGTGTTTGTTCGTATAAGAAGAATTACTAGAAGTATGAATACTACACCTATAGCCCCTGTTCCTATGGCCACTCAACAGAGTACTCAGCCAGTGATTGTCCATCTTGAGGATGATGTTCCATCATTGGTTCTCGAAACCATGCATATGGATGAACCTACTCTTATAGAGAATAATCGTGAAAAATTGGCTAAAGACATTACAGAGTCGGGTAAGTTCGAAGCTGCTCCATCGTGTATGGATGCTTATGGTTCGGGCCCCAAGCCATCTTTTATGAGCTTTCCATCACCTGGTCAAGATATAGATAATCTTGATTCTTCTCAGGAAGATGATTCGTGTCATGACAAGGAGGAAGAAACTCTCCAACAGGTCCTTGACAGGGTATATGAGACTAGAATTGCAGAATTGAAAAATGAACTAAAAGAGTGTCAAGCAAACGCCGCCTTGAAAGAGGTGGAAAATAAGACATTCAAGGCAGAGTTATTAAATTGGATTAATAGATGGAAGGAGATGAACATCAAGAAGAACCAATACAAGAAAGCAAAAAAATTAATGATAGATACAAACCAGCACTTGCTTGAACAAGTTGAACAACAGAAGCTAGTAATCATCAGGCTCAAATCCAAACTTTTTGAAGCCATAAGAATGATCAATTTACAAAGTAGAACCCGATGATTGTTTCTATTTTCAGTTATATGGTTTATCTCTCTGTTAACAGGTAATAAAAGTTTTTTAAATGCATGCCTGCAGAATCGTAGATTTTGTAGGCACGCACATAATTTATTGTTCTTTTGTTATTTCTGTTATAATTGATTTTAAATAAGATTATCATGTTTGTTTAAACAGATGTACATGGTATCACTATCCTCAGCAAATACAAGATATTTTGGATCTCACGTGGAAGACGTTGATGCTTCTTGAAGACTGGAATTTCGACATAGCCACGAATGTGCCAGTTCCTTTAAATCGGCAGATGTTTTAGGCTAGTTGTTCTTTATTATTATTATCCTATGGTGACAAGTGTCTGTTGAAGAGATTTGATGCACTTTAATAGTGATAGGACTCCTATAGTATTGCATACAGCATTTATGAAAAAACTGAATCGAAAGACTAGTAGGATTATACAAACTAGTAATTTTTATGCAAGAGCGGGGGATGGAGTGACAGAAGAGAGACATCATTGAAATATTATTATGGTACTTGTTTGGTTCCTGACTAAGGTTTTATCTTCAGAGGTGGAATGTGATTGGAAATTTTTAGACTGATATCGTTGATTGGTATTATCTTGGATACTCTTTTTATATTTCAGTATATAATCTTCTACTTATAATATTGATGCAGTATACTTGGTTATGCTTGTATTCATTATGTGATATTACACTTTGTCAACACAGTATTGTTATTTGAATTAGTATGTTATTATAGTTGAATTAATCAATGTTTTTCTATTGAAAATTCAAGATATAATGATATATATATATATATATTTATGTCTGTTTGATCTCATTTGTATTTTTGCGATGATTTCATTTTGAACATTATCTTTTATTCAAATATTTAATGTTGCTTATTAGTTGTTAATTAATTAAACATTTTAGAAAAATCCGAAGTAATTGCTTATTTCAATTTCTCTGTCAAGGTATCTTATAGCAAAATGATTTAGTGTGGATGGTTTAAATATTTTCATTTAGATCTTTCTCCTTTATCTTTCTGTTCATCATTATATTAATTAATAATTAATATAATATTCAAATTGCTCTCAGTTGGGATAGGATAGTTTAGTTAGTGTTATTATATTGTAAAGTTATATTTAACAGTTGTTTAATAGAATTTGTGTAATTTTAGAATAATTTTAATAGTCTTTTATATTTAGAATATTAAATATAAAATCCTCAAAATCGAAGACTTTCCTTAAGAAAGCAATTGTAGGATAACTTAGGTAGTTGAAAACTAATTTTAGGGTTTATTTAGATAGAAATAACATTAGGATAGATTTTTACTGAATTTTAGTTTCTCCTTAAGAGAAAAATTCAGTTGGTAGCAGGACCATAACCTGCGAGATTTTTCTATCCCAAACACACCAAGAGCTGCTTGTGTGGGCTTAATCTCCTTGTTGGCCTAGGTCAGAAAATCATGCCAACAAGACTATGGAGGGTCATTTGTTGATGGTTGATTGTGAGAGATTCTTATGTAAACTATTTTATTTTTTGCACTAAATGATATTGCCTCAAGTGGCTATGTTGGTTAGGGCTATGAAATGTTTATTTTATTTTTTGTTTTAGCCACATATACATTCATGTACTAATATTTGATCTATTTTTATGAGCAATTTCCTTAAAGTGTTCCACCTATGTGAATATACATATTTATCAAACATTAAAGACCATTTTTTTCCACCAAACATAATGTTGTCACATAATTTAAGGTCACACATATTTCCATAAATTTTACAAATCACTGTGGTACTAAATCCATTATTTCGCTCCATTTATGTCTTGAAGCTCCATTTACATGCAAGCCTTCACCATCGAGTGCAACTTTGTGTTATCATGATTTTTGAGGAAACATGTCCTAGATTCCCACATCGTCATCACTCATATGCTATCATATACCCCTTGTTGATTATGCTCCATATTGTTGTTTCAGAACCATTTCTCACATTTGGGTCCTATCCCCCAATCACACCATTTGTTTGACATAGTTGTCATAGTCCTTAGTTCCAATCACACCATCAATATGAATGTTTCCATGGTCTCATTCACCTTCTCAACATTACTCCTTAAATATTCACTTTGAATTTGGTAAATCCATTTTGTTAGGGTTTATGGTCACTTCCTAGGTCAATGGCCATTTATTGTCAATTAAAAGGAATCATTTTCTCTCATGCCTATCTCTAGGTCATCCCATTCCAGTATCTCCAAGTCCTCACCATTTATCAGTGTTCTCATTACCTCATGTTGGTTTTAGAGACTTATCATTTCCCTTTATCTAACAAATTATATCCTAACTAGGAAACACTTTGTCTAGGGGTTTGATTTATAGGTCAAGTACCATGGTTGCCATTTTTCTTAATGATTGGTGGCTTACCTTGCATAGGATAATGGATTTTCATATCCATTGATCCTATTGCATGGTTCATTTTGGTGTTTGACATAAAAACCTCTATTCACACTACTTTAGTTTGTATTCATGTTGGTACCCATTTTCGTCATTGGTGGGATACCTCACATTTTTCGATGATTTTCACCATTGACTACTAACTATATGGTTCCTCTTATGCTCCACGTCAACTAATTATCAAATTGTGGAGATTCATACTTGGTGATGTCAGTGTTCTAAATATAATTGAAGGTTATGTATAGGTATGACTCCATTCCAACATTATTATTATTATACACCTTGGGATTACTTCCAATGATCTCCCTACATGTCCCAACCCTTCTAGAACTTTGGGCCTCTTGAATTGCAATTTTGTGCCCCCAATGGGTGACATTATCTGATTACATATATCAAGTAGAAACTTAAAACATTCAATTTCAAATGTATCTTGATCTTGTTTCATTTGTACCATATTACAAATCCATGCTTGCATATTGTACTGTAGTTGACTATTGAACAAGCACGGGTTTGTGTGACTTGTTTATAAATATTGTACGTATACTCATCTATCACTTGCTTGCTAGTGGTTTCCTTTTTCTCCCCGGCATATGATTTTTTCATTATGTCTCTCTCTCAATACTTTTTACAACTATACATGATGTATTTCTACCATACTATGCTTTCCTAAACTCACACATAAGCAGCATCTATTATCATGCCATTTTCTCCCATTTGCGATGATTAGTTCTACGAAAATTGTGAAACTACATGCTTAGTCTTTTGAAGGTTGCATGGTCACTATTGGAGTGTGAATTTGGAAAATTCATAGTCTATTTATGATACAATCACTTCATGATGGCCTTTGGTCAATTTTCCCTCATTTAAGTCAAACTACTTCATTGAATTGAAGAGTCTTTGTCCATTCCCAGAGTTATTGCATTAACATGGTAATTGTTCACTATTGAAGCTCTATTTTGGCTCCAAAGTTATCTATAACTAGAGGCCTCCATCCTCCATTTTCATAAGCTCAATTTTTCTAGTGTTATATTACAAAACTTCTCCAAATATTGGAATGCCTACTTACTCCAATCTTCCTCTTAAGCAATCTTAGTCTTATGTCATCGAATTCCCTGCTCTATATGGACATTTCAAAGGAAATAAGCTATTGAAATTGCTCTAGAATTAGATAAAGAGTTTAGCTTGAGTAAAGAAACAAGATCCCTTTAAAGAGAGAGTATTGAAGGCCATCTTCAATACTCTTCAACGTGGAATTCGTCATTTTCTTAAAAGTTTTTTCCATTGGTAATAAAACACATATCTATTTTTCTCCCCGTAAATAACTTATGGTTTTTTTAGTGCATTTTCAATGGATTTGTGAGCTCACTATTTCAAAAACTAAAGTTGGTAGTGAATAGTATAAATTGTTTGCTTGTTATTACTTGTTATCTTGTATGTGGAGCCATTTATGGATTGAATCTCCACTTAGATCCGCCTCCTGCTCAACAACTTACCAATTTTGCAAGGGGACCTCTAAGGTTTGCTTCATTTTTTTCATTTAAATTTAATTAGTCTTTCTTGTTAACTTACTTTGAGGATAATAGAAGTTGGATTATTTAATTGTTTCTTTTATTTTTGTCTCCCTCAACTTTCCAACTGGTGGAAATATGATTATTTGGTTACCATGTGCACAAACTACTAGAAAACATAAGGCATATGAGGAGCAGTAAGTAACTTTGCCCCACTATTAATGGCATGTCTTGGTTTTTTGGATGCACAAAGTTAAACAACTTATGTAGATGATGGGCATTGCTAGTGAACATATAAAACTAAATGTTCTAGTGTGTTTGAGCACCTACACAACCCTATGTTGGAAGGTAACAAAAAACTAGAATGAATGATCCAATAGAGGAATTTTAGACAAGCAAAATCCATCAAGGGTGCAAAGGAATGTGGCCATATTCAAAATAAATTAATGGAATCTGTCATAAAACTAAATTAATGGAATGAATCATAGCATTCATTAATTTGTAAAGAGACACTATATGAAAGCTAAATTAATGGAATGCATATAACATTTGTAAGTTTGTAAGTGTTTTTTAAACATATTAAATCGATAACATTCACAAAGCTAACATAACTATCTTCCTCGTGTCACAGCCAACACTCTCTCTTACACTCTTAGTTCATTATCCATATTAACACACTCTATAATCTCCAAAGTTTGTTAGCATTTTTACTATAGGAACATATTGAGTGCACATTCATTCATATTTACCAAAATCCTCATCAACAAGTACCTCGAAGAAATCCATGTTTGCATACTCATCATGCAACCAAATGTCAAAAGAATTATAAGCATGGATAATCAACATGATGCAAACACATTCTTGGCTAGGAGATCCTCGAGTATGGTCATTACTATACCAAGTTGTTCATGGTACTATTATTGGCAATTCAAGGTTGCATCAATACGGTTTCATGGAAACCCAGTTATTTACAAATACATAAGAGATAGAATTATTATCGTTTCAAATGCAAAAGCTTTATCCTTTTTAACTTGCTTAATGTTTAAGTGTATCGGTTTATTATATTTTATGCTACATTATTTTGAGTTGATATTCTTCGAAAATATGAAATGGCTCCATCATATATTCTTCCAAATTCATATGTAATACTTTCCCCACCTGCTTGATGTTTGTGTCTAAGCTTTTGTTGACATGTTTGGCATAAAATTCTAAAAACGTGGGAAGGAATATTGCATTGAGAGCCATGCAACACAAAAAGGTTTCTTATTTATAGTCGATGAAATTGTGATAGAAGCTTTGGATTTGAAAATCATGCTTCTTAAGTTCCTCCACAACTATGGAATCAAATTTGCAAGTTTGTAGTGCTCCATCTCAAACATCTCCTATTTCTAATGGTGATACAGGCCAATTGAAATCAATTGAGTAATGCATGCTTCCAACTTCATTACCAATAATTCTTTCGGGACATTAAACACAGGAATAAAGAACTCCTTCACTTCTTCTTCTTTCTATTGTATATCCATACTTCCATTTATTTGAATAATTCAATCATTATCATCGATATTCAATTGAACATCAGTGTTGGAATATAATACAATCATTATCATTGATATTCAATTGAGAATTAATGTTGAAATCCATGTTTCCAAGTGGGAGACAATCAAGTACAATAGGACTCGAAGGAGAAAAGGTGGAAAATATGACAATTGAGTGATGAATACACAGAACGGAAGTAATGTGTGTGTCCTTCCTTGAAAATTCCTTCACTTGCAATTAAAAATAAATCATGGTTGAACTTTATGATTTAATGACTCACCCTACGAGGGTTGTGCATTGTGGTAATCAATAACATCTTCACATGGTTCATGGTTTTTTTCTTTCTTTTTTCTTTTTTCATTTTCCTCGGTGCTTTCAACTTAGTATGGGGTAGATGTTGTCACGTTATGTTACATAATGTAATGTTCCCAAAAATAAAAGCGAATTAAAAATATCATGTTGGCTCATAACTCATCAAAAATAAAAGATAAAAGTAATTAAAAATTTCATGTTGACTTATAAAATAAAAAATTAAAACCAACATAGAATTACCTTAAACCTGAATCTATTAAGGATTGAGAGGGATGTGTCTTAACCTTAATTTTTTTACACAATAAGAAAAAAATTACACCTCAAGAAATTGGATCCATATCGATGCTTAATAGATCTCAATTTAAGATGGATCTATGTTGATTTACCTAATGTGAACATGAATTGTGCTTTTGTAAATCAAATTATGGACGAGAAACACTTCTTTTTCAAAAAAAATCAAAACATCAATAATATAGTTTATAGTTGTTTTAAAAAAATTCCTAAATACTATTAAAAAAATATCTAAATAATTAAATACTTAAACACAATAAACTATTTCAAAAAATTAGTTTGTTTTTAAAGATGCTTTATCTACTTTACATAAATCTTGTCTTTCCCATACATTTTTCCATATCTTTCTATGTAGTGACATCTTGAGCGGTAATCTTTCCATATTTTGTTTTACCTTGCCAACTTGTTTTAATTACCATATTCACAACACTGAGCATGGTTGTTTGTTTACCATATTTTCCTTGCCAACTTGTTATGTCCCTGACAAGGGGATATATATGAATTGCTCGGGGCAATTAATTTGGAGCAATTTTTAAAAACATGGAATTTAGACTAAGGTTATGTAATATTTAAAACATTTTTTATTTAATTGTCTATTTTTTTAGATTACTTTGGTCTGGTGGAGATGACGTTGATGTGGGTTCCTGTGCCCTAGGATTGGGTGGTGATGCTGATATCATCAATGCTATAAATGTATTAATAAAATACAACAAGAGTTTGAATTACCGCTAATCTTTTCTGTTTTTGGCTCCTCGAAATAGAACCTCCTTTATCATAAATCTGGCATCCATAGTTCAGATAGAAAGTGGGTAGAGATGGCAATTAATATTCAAGATTTCCATGATCCCACCAACGAAACAAATTTTTCTACCCAATGCCCTACCTAAGAGTAAATTTTTCATCCATGGTTCAGATAGCACGCGCACATCAATGGCAATTAATATTCCAAGTTTCTAGACTCTGGGATTTCTCAGTATGTGAAGTGCTTTTAACTTCCACTGTTAAATATCTATGCCGCCAGCATCTGTGTTGAGGGGATCTTTGGAAGTAATTAAAAAAATGGTTAGATATTGCATTAAGGTAGGATTCTTTACTGATATGATTTAAATTATGTTCTAGAAATCAATTATATCATTGATGTTATTCCTCCCTGTGAATATTTTGTACTGTACAAGTTTGAACATTGAAGTCAAGGAGTTAGGCTCTCCTTGTCCCAGGTACATTCATTACACTCTTCCTATTTATCTAAGAACTTCTGAACTCAAAGAAAAACCCTCTTAGTTTGCAATGGTGTTTCCATAATCCAGTCCTATGATTATAGATTTGATTATGTTAATAGAATGCCAGATAACTCCTTCATCCCATTATGTTTCTAGTAGTCTTAGCAGTTGTGAGGATATGACCAGTAGAAATGAATGGTCTACAATAGGTTCAACAGAGTTACAAGCAGAAAATACCGGTCTAAAGGAGGTTCGTCAGCGGTTATGAGGATAGTGGTCATCTCGATACAAATTTACATGAGCAAGTAAACAATCCATGGCCAAAGAATTTCGGATGGTCGTAAAACAACATCCAATGACCAAGATTCAACATAAACTTAGAAAAACACGGCATAGAGAAAACCCTTACACCATAATAAAAATATATCTTATGGTTGTAATGCCATGGAAGGGTTGCATATCTTATTAGCATCGTAAGTTGAAGGTGGTTTTTCCTTTTCACTATAGTCCAAGTGTATTTCCACCACCAATTTTTCTAAAGTAATCACTCTCAATATGTTCAACTTCATTGTATTGGGATCATTTTCATGAATTATGTTGTTCATAATCATGTTGAGTAATGGTTTTTATGGAAGATGTTATACCATGATCGGGAGCGTACCATCCATTCATGCAAATTGTGAGGAGGATAATGGTTAATGAATGTGAAAATGGCTTGAGTTGCCCCTTATCATTCTTTGTGAGCTTGGTACAATAAGCTCCAAATTGTATTTTATATGCACAACATACATGAAGAAAAATGTTTTATAGCCTATGGCGAAAGTAGTTTATATGCTTGTAATGATTATATGTACAACATACATGAAGCAAATTTTTCTATAGCCTACGATGAAAGTAGTTTAGATGCTCGTAATGATTAATCTATGTTTAGATGAGGTCTTTGCAATTTATTTTGCATCAAACTCTGTTAAAAATGGTGTTATGTGTTCATTGTTATTTAACTATTGTGAAGATTTTTTCGCCTCATAATTTTTTGCTAGTGTTATGTGTTCATTGTTATTTAACTTTTAAATTAGCAAGGCCATTATGAATCTGCATTGTGTAACTATGCTAAGCCATTATGAGCATGTCAAAGAAAACTTATTGCAATCACCATTTTGAGGATTGCGTTTTTCTTACTAAAATTATCTCACAGTTTTACATACAATTTATAAATATATAGAATTTAATGCCACTTGATATTTACTATTAAGTCGTTGTCGAAATTACTGTTGAACTGCCACAAAAATGACCATGATCGCCATCATCCATATCGAGCGAAGAGACAATCTCACTGACCCAACAATTTCCCATTTCCCGTTCTCGAGCATCGAATGAAGTAATTTTTCCTCATCGAATGAAGTAATTTTCGTCACTATCAATTCTTGAGACGATAAATGTTGTGGAAATGAGGAGGCACAACCACCAAATCTAAATGTGGGAATTTGGTTGGTGAGTCTACTCCCAATGGAGATTGCGTGAGCCACTAAACATAGAATAGTTGAAACGTGAGAATTAAAAGCATGAAAGTTCAATATATATATCTCTATATTATGGTTTCGGAATTCTTTTATTTTTTATATATTATTTTAAGTCACCAAAGAGTATTTTATTAATCAATCAAGGATTGAAAAATGCGAAATTAAAAAAAAATGATAACACACTACAAGGTGTTATTATCAAAAGGGATATAATACAAGGAAATATATTAGAAAACAATATATATATATATATATATAAGCTCGGTGGGCTAGCTCAAGTGGTTGAGTGCTGTAAGTTGTGAGCAGAAGGTCTCGGGGTCAATTCCACATATATCGCTATATAAGGGCCTCACTTGATGTCCCCATCGAGTTAGCTCCGTAATCAGCGAGAGTGGGCAAGACCCCTTCGGGTGGGCCCCCTATGCGTTGTTCCCTTGAAAGAAAAATAAAATTATATATATATATTTCCAAAGAAAAAAACCTTTTATTCAGAGAATAAACATGAACTGCTCTGACGAGCTTACATAAAAACACCAGCCTTGCAGGCTTGCAAAAACTGTCTTAGTGTCTTCTATCACAACATACAAGAGTTTCTCTACCGAGCTTACATCAAAAAACAGCCTTGCAGGTTTGCAAAGCAGTCTTAGTGTCTCCTATCACAACATTACAAAGCCTTAATGGCTTCTTTCGCAAGAGTTCATTAGTTTACAAAAATTGCATAAGTAGCAATTTAAATCGCTTCATATTGAAGGGTTGATAACCCATCTACTACTTCTTCGATCTCCATCATTCCTGGTTGATACGCTAAATCCTATTTTGAGAGGGTATCAGCTTCTTCGTTCAATTCTCGGTATATATGAGCAAAAGATATCCTCCTAAATTGTGATTTCAAATTCTAGATTTCAGCAAGTAAATGTTGGAGTTATGGAACTCTGATGTTATTTCTTCCATCTACCCAATCCACCACAATTTTTTAATCGCCAAAAATCTGATTGTCTTGTATCTGGTTATTGTGGGCCACTTTTAAGGCTGGCCATAATGCCGCAAGTTCTACCCTGTTATTAGAAGGTTGTCCCATGGCATATTTTACAAGCAACTTTCTCTTTGAAGAAATGTGTATGACTACTCCAACACCTCCCAACGGTGGTTCACACTAGCTGGCACCATTGAAATACGCCCATGGAGTTTCACTGTTTATCATCAGAGCTCTAATAAATATTTTTGGAGATGATGGTGTTAGGCTTGTGTTCCTGTATCTTATTCATTAATAGAGTGATGGTGATGTCAGGAGGAGTCCATGTGTTGTTGAAAATAGATCTATTATGTGCCTCCCATATACAGTAAACAAAAAGAACAGGGAAAGCTTCATATGGACCTACCCCTTCATTGTGTCATCGGGTTTTAGTTCATTCCTCCAAGGTAGCATTTTCTCTTTCATGGGATCTTCCTGCTGATAGCTTGCTCTAACATGCCCATCCATACACTTTCCTGCATATGGGAAGAAGTAAATCAAATGAGAACTCATTTCAACACTTAATTTGCATAGTGTGCATAATCCTGGTCCTTCAAATCCTCTCTTCTACAACATTTCCCATGTCAATAGTTTATTTGCAAAGGCTAACCACATTGTGATAATGGTCTTTAGGGGGATTTGTATTTTCCATAACCTTTTCCACCACCATTGATCCCCCCTCACAGTGAGCTCTTTAATTGTCACTTCATATCCTAGTTTGGTTGTATAATTCCCTGATTTTGGATTTTTTGTCCAGATTAGCCAGCCCGATTCTGGCCCTAGATGGATAAAATTAGTGACTAATAGATTGACAAATCTATTCCATTCTACAGCAAAATCTCTTGTTAGACCAAGTTCCAGGGAATTTTTCCACTATCTTCTCCCTCTTATGGTTGGATCAACACATGCGTCTGCTAAAGAGTAAATTCGATGTGACCTTAGATGGTGTAATAACCATGGATATAGTCTATAAATTTCACTTGCACCAGCCCAAATATCTTCTCCCACTCTTACTTTTCTTCCATCACCTATCTTCCAAGCTATCCAATGCCCAACTAAAGAATAGGCCAAGATCATTGCTTTCCACCCAATTGAGCCATTCTTGAAAATTTTATCTGGATTTCTAACAATCTGTAGGGCTAGTTCCATAGAAATATTTGTAGAAGATGACCCTTCCCCGTAGTGTTTCAGAATTTTAGAGGAATCTCCACGTGGTTTTTGCCACTAGAGCTTTGTATAACAACTCTAAATTATTTATACCCCATCCACCTAGTTCCTTTGGTCGAGCTAAGGTCTTCCACTTTACCAAGGGAATTCCTTTTGTCTGCTTGCTTGCTCTCCACAAGAAGGAGAAACACTTCTTTCTATTTTTTTTTAAATTCCCTTTGGGATGTATGCTATTGAGGCCCAGTACATTGGGATACTTTGTAGGACTTATTTTATGAGTACTAGCCTTCCCCCTCTAGACAGGAACTGATTTTCCCAATTGTTTATCCCACTTTCTATCTTTTTGAATAACCAGACCCAGTATTGAAAGGAGTAACAATTAGGTTTGAGTATAAATCCTAGGTATTTGAAACCTTCTTCGATAGGAGTAATTTGATATGGTATTATCTCCCTTGTCCTCTGTAGCATATCTTCAGGGAAGTCATTATGGATGAGATTAGATTTATCCACGTTTACCACTATTCTTGTGGCTCTTATGTACTTGTTTATCAGAGCTATGAAGGCCTCAAGGTTCCTGAGGGATCCTTCACCGAACAACAGAACATCATCTACAAAGAGAGTATGTGTAACTTCTTCAGTGGTAGACACTTTGATGCCCTCTATTGCCCCTTTTGCTTTGTCTTTATGGATGATCCTACTCAATGCTTCTACCACCAACAGGAAAATGAAGGGAGAGAGAGGGAAACCTTGCCTTAGGCCTCTTGTAGGTTGAAAAACATTGGAGGGAGATCCATTGATTAGAAAAACAAAGGAGGTGGATTGTAGACAACCCATATTCCACTCAACAACTTCTATGGCTACTCCAATTTTTATCAATAACAGTCTTACAAAAGTCCATCCCACCCTATCATAAGCTTTATATAAATATAGCTTTAAAGCAAAAGCTCTTTGTTTTCCCTTTTTGATTGTATAAACTATCTCTTGGGCCAGGGACATTGCATCATGAATCTGTCTGTTATTTAAAAAACCAAATTGTTTTTCAGAAATAATTTCACTTAGAACTAGTTTGATCCTCAGAGCTAGTACCTTGGAAATGATTTTATAAATCATGTTGCAGCATGAGATGGGTTTGAAATCATCAAAGGACTGAGGTTTCTGTTTTTTGGGAATCAAAGTCATAAAAGTTGAATTTAAACTCCCCAGCACTTTCCCAGATTCCTGTGATACTTTAACCACCTCTAGAATGTCATTTTTCATCATACCATAGAAACCAAGGTAAAATTCCAGTGTAAAACCATCATGCCCAGGGATTTTTCCTTTTTGAAAAGAATGTAAAGTATAACTCATTTCTTCCTCTGAAATTTCCTTAGTGATTTATTCATTCATTTGTTCAGTTATCATTCTTGGAAAAAACCCTAAAACTTCCAGAATTTCCTGAATAGGGCACCCTTCTGGGTCTTTGAAAATGTTTTGAAAAAATCCAACCCCTGCTATTGCTTTCTCCTCAAAAGTGCATACCAGACTTTCCTCCTAATTTCTAATTTCACATGTAGTGTTTATATTTCTCCTGTAAGTTGCATAGTTGTGAAAGAATTTGGAGTTCTTGTCCCTTGCCTCAAGCCACAAAGATCTACTTTTTAGGCGCAATACTTTTCTTCATTGTTCAAAAGCTTTTCTTTCTTACTCTCCAAAGGTTTCATTAGTTCAGTTTCCTCAAGGCTTAACACTCCATTCTCATTTCCTTGGAATAAGACCTCTATACTTTCTTCTACTTCCTTTAATTCTTTTTGTAAGGAGGCCTTATGTATTTTATCCCATTCTTTGTAAATTTTCTTTGTCCTAAATAGGTTGCCTACAAATTGTTGCATTGCAGTATGATTCAGAGTTGTTCTTACAGGCTACCAAAAATTTTGAATTTGAACTTTATACTGTACATCTTCCAACCACGAGGGATTGAATTTGAAAGGGGTTGGTGGTTTCTTATCAGGAGGTATTACTAACAAAGAGATAGGTTTGTGATTTGAATTTCCCCGTGTCTCTACTATAGATCTTAGAGTTAGGTTTCCACTTAACAGGTTCTCTTTAACCAAGAATCGATCTAGTCTTTTAGAGATGGCTTGGGGACCTCCTCTTTTATTTCACCAAGTTGGTTCAAGTTTAAGGGGAGAAATATCCACTAGCTTCTCTTTTTCAAAAAAGTTCAGGAAAAAAGGAGACAAAGCATCTTGCCGGCATTTTCGCCCCAAACTTCTCCATTAGAGAGGGTTATATTTAGATCTCCTCCTAAGATAACATTTGGTTGATTCATTGATCCACTAAGACTGAACTTTTCCCATAATATTTTTCTATCATAGAAGGGTCCATACACATTTAGAAATGTGAAATCCATCCCTATTTCTTTGTCATTTAGTTTGGTTTCTATGACTGAATCAAGTTTTCTTGAAGCAATTTTGTCCAAAACTGGGCTCCAAGCTGTTATTAAACCTCTTGAGTGACCTTCAACATCTAAAATTTCCACTTCCCAATATTTGAGTATCTCCTTGATTATGGCTTCTGCTTTTGACCCTTCTAGCATAGTTTACTGGATCATTAAAACTGTAGGTTTGAGGTTGTTGAGCAACCTTTTTAGGGCAATTTTTTTAGAGGTTTCCCCCAACCCTCTTGAGTTGTAAGATAGTAAAAGAATCAAGTTCCCCCTTCATGGGCCAATACTCTAAGAGCCTGCTTGAGAGTAGCATGTTTCCCTTGTTTAATTTCTAAAGCAACTTGAACTTGAGCCTTGGATAGTAGGGTTTTTTTGCCTATTCTGGGTTTTTGAGAGGAACTGAGTGCCAATCCTCCAGCAGAGACCCATTCATCTGAATGATCTAAATAAGAGCTTTAAAACCTAATTTCATAAGAGCTCTTAAAGTCGATTGTTTTAGTTTTTGAAAGCAAAGGTTGTTCTTTTATAGGGGCAACAGTTAAAACAGAGGTGACCTGCACAGGTGTACAAGATGGTGTACCTTTGGCCTTGTGTGATGAGCCCACATCCCGAACCTCGGTGTATGTTAGAGGAGGGGGTTGACTTTTCCATCTTCATTCTCCGTTATCTTTTCCGACATTGTTACCATCTTCCTCTTTTGAAGACCCTATCACTTTCCCTTTACCATTGCCACCCTGCATGGCTAATAGGACATCCTCCTCCGGATCTAAAATATTTTTCCCTTTGTCTTGTGTATCTTGATGTGATTCATGTGTGGCAAGTCCTCTACCCTCAACCTCATTACAACCAGAATTATTTGTGTCTCTATTTACTGGTTTTAACGTTTTCACCCAGATCTTCTTATCAATAGGCTTCGTGGTGATTTTCGGGCAATCCTTCTGCATGTAACCCACTTCCCTGCAATTGAAGCATCTAAAAGGGATATTCTAGTAGTCCAACCTTTGCCACCAAGTGTTGCCATGCATCATAATCTTGAGCTCCTCATATAAGCCATTCCTCAAGTCCAATTCAACCAGAATCCTGACGCATCTCCAGTTTAATCTGGTCTCCCAATTGTCTTCCAAAGCTATGAACTTCCCAAGTCTGTTTCCAATGGATTTGAATATCTTGGGTTGCCAAAAAACCATCGGGAGTCCTGGTAGGATGACCCATACCTTCTGCACGTCATGAGGCTCTTTGTATGCATTGAAATCTACCGTCCATTTTCTGAGAATCAGATCCAATGGATCCCAGGTCCAGTTTTGGTTTAAGAGGTTTCTATTGTATTCCATGCTTCAAACTTTGATTAAGAAGCATCCTCAGGGAAGCATGTAGAGATTGGTTCATAACCTAAGAGACTACCCCAATTCACCAAAATCTAGTGTTGTAGTGTAGTTCTCGAGGTTGTCTTTCCACAAAAACGCCCTACCAGTGCCTGCATCAAAAAGTATGGAATTTGATCAAAGGTGATGTCTTTGCCAATGATCAACTATGGTCTTCCTTTTCAATCCTTCATCCCACATCATTTTTTTTATTGCACATCCGTCACCTTTGTACTATCCTTAGTTGGCCTTTCATCAGCGATATTATGGTTTTGCGCAGGTTTTGTTGTCATGTTTTTTCCACTATTGCCTTCCTCCTGTGGCATTTCCTTCAAGCATGCGGATTGGACCTCGTCTTGGGCACAGAAAACCATTCCATGGTCCTTGTCCTCGCCATAATCCGCAGCATCAATATACATGATTGGAACATCTTTTCGATCCCCTCCTTATTCTTGTGTCTCATCCTTTTCTACCTTAAAAATTGTAAACAATTAAGAAAGTTGTGCTTCTCCCTTCTTGCGAAAAATTGCCTCTGAACCTACTACTGCCGCAGAGCACCATCGTGGTTCCCCCCATATATTTATGTGTGTGTGTGTGTGTATACACACACACACACACAGACACACACACACACACACACACACACACACACACACACACACACACATATATATAATATTTAAAAACTGAACCAAAAATAAGTCAAATTATATGTGAATACTGAAAAGCAAAAATATCATATTAAAAAAATAAAAATAAAAAGTCTTTATCGATTTATATTCCATGACTCTCATGTTAATTTTAGGCTATTATATTTTCTAAATTTGACAATTTTATTAGCTATAGTTAGAGATATAGTGAATTTTTATTTAAAAAAAAATTATAGGCCCTGTGACTTAGTACATTTCCATTTCTATTTTTTAATTTATGAAGAAACCAAACAGTCAATCCATTGTCCTTTATGTAATATTTTATGGGTTTAATCTCAAATATAATTGGCTAAACCCTAGTCTCAATAGATGATTGACTAAGCCCTAGGCTCAGTAGATGAAGCTCATAAAAATTACCTCGACGGCCTTGTTTGGATATCCCGCATGGGTTTATGAATTCTCACTTTTTGAAATTAAACCGAGTATAACAAACTTTTGAATCTATATTTTTACACATTTACTATTTATACAAAATTGACTGAAATTTATTCTTGGTGGAGGTTGGCCTATTCAAACCAGTTGATTTAGACTTATGTAGCTTAATACCAAAAGGAGTTGTACCATTTTCTATACATTTGACTTCAACGTGTGGTGTCGTGATACATTTCAGTGAGTTTAGGGTTTTTGTTTATGACTTCAACCTGTGGTGCCGTAATACTTTTCATGACTTCCGTGTTTGTGTTGATTTGTTCTGAATTTAAGTTTTAATCATGACTCTTTGTTATATTTAGTTTTTAGTCTGGCAGAGAACTTCCATGGATTTAAAAAATGAAATAATTATTAGTATGGCCAAGATAGAGGCACCGGTCTTTTGGGCGTTAATTGTAGTCCATTGTTTTAGTCATCATAGTGTTCATGTGCATGGTTTGTGTTATCCCTAAAGTTGAACCTAGACTACAGGGGTTCAAGCTTAAGGAAATCTTTTTCTACAATGTACAAATCAATGAAATCAAACTGAGAACCAAACTGATGTGCAATCAAAGCTATTGGAAAAGTTACACAACTATCAATGAAATAGGCTAGTATAACATCAAAGCTGTAAGTAAAATCAAACAATCATTGAAAAACTAGGCTGGTATGAAATCAAGGCTATTTTGTATAGATCACACAATTATGAGTGAAATAAGCTAGTACAATATAAGATCTATAAGAAAATCAAAACATTATTGAAGAGCTAGGCTGGTGTGAAATCAGAGCTACAGGAAAATCATACAAAATACAGGAACTGTATAACATAAACCCAAATACAAGGTTCAATACTTCAGTCACTACGATCACAAAGTCTTGAGATGAAACTGTCTTTGTTTCTAGAAACTATAAGGATAATTGCATTTCAATATAAGCATCATTGTAATGGAATCAAGGCAACCATATATATGATAAGTCATAAGAAAGACAATTTATAAAATACAAAGACACATCAAAATCATGCTCATTCAAAGTAGAACCTGTTATAGAAGCTGTAGAGTATTCATGTTATACAGACATTGATTTAAAATAGGGCTCGCATAACTCCAAAATTTTCCAACCCCTAGTCCCTTCTCGAGACCTCCTTAAATACAAAATCATGTTTTCTTTAGACTAACCATAAGATCCTATATCTAAGGATCGAACCTCCTCAAAAACAGGGAAGTCAATCCCTTTTAAAAGTACTAAAGAACAAGTGTAATACATGTGTCAAATAAACTACATAAGTTCAAAAAGCAAAGTACAATTTAACTTCTAAGGGCTTCTAGAAGCCTCTGCTAGTGTAGCTAGGTCACTCAGCACCTGTGAACGCCTCTGTAGTCTGGTGAATTCAACATCCTTATTGTCCTCCTTGATCTGAGCTTTGACTTGTTCCAGATGTTTTTGAATGGCTCGTTTCTCCCTTATAACATATTTGGAAACCATCAGCAGCTTTTGGTATTCTGCCTCTTTGTCCTCCAGGTCTTCACGCAGTCTTTTGTTGGCCACCATTAATTTTTCATTTATGTCTTGCAGGTATCTAGTTTGTTCTTGATAAGTCTGCAAAGACTTCTTACATTGGCTTAATTCAGGGGATATTTCCAAATATTCCTCTCCTATGTGGCCTCCTTCCTGTAAACCTTTTGATGCTAAATCATCATTTGGAATATCCTGCTTGTCTATGCAAAACTCTTCTGGTATAGTGCCTGCTACGCCCTGCATATCAATAAACTTTTCATTATTTACACAGTATTGGTCCCCTGCTGCATGCACTGTTTCTTCACTACCAGCATCATCAATCACTACAACATTCATGGCATCTTCATGTGTTGCCTCTTTCTCTATCTGCATCTTCTTCCTCAGCCTGGTTCTTGGCTTCTCTGTCTTGAATAACTATTTACAAATCTTACTCTTTGAAGCTATGGTTTTCAGCATATCACTGAGTTTCTCTGGGTCTTCATTTGTGCAAGAGGCTTCAGGGAACAAACCTTCTTGGATGGTTTTGTCAGCAATATGCTTTTCTTCATTCTCAACAGTTTGAACAGGCTTCTTAGGACTTACTATTGGTTGTTCAGCATCATCCATCATTCTTTTGCCTTTTTCTTTAGGGTTATCCTTAAACCCTAGTTCTGCTAACAGTGATTCCCATGTTCTTTCTTCCTTCTGCAACTGAGCTAAAATCAATAATTTAATCAACCCTTGGTGATAAACAGAGCGAGCTGTATGCTTGGGATGGTTTTGAACCCTGGAAATCATTTTTTGGAGGCTTTTTAACAGGTAAAATGAGAGATTTACCTGTGTACTTCCATGAATATGCATTAGCAATTTTAGATGGCACTTTAATACTCTGTCATATCTTCCATCACGTGTGATGTAATTTTGTATCACCTCCAGAGGAACCCTCCATCCTGGCTTCATTTTACTAACGTGGACACCATTTCTCCAATCTAGCTTTTCACCTCCTAGGATTAGAAATTCACTAAAATTACCTTGACAATCTTGTTGTCATTTTTCACCCTGTGCAAGAATGCCTATTGCCTCAGCAACAGAATCCTCATTCACTCTAATAGTTAGGCTTTGCAGCTGAACCCTTTCATCTCTGTAATTTTCAATAAATAACATGGTTACTTGTGAATGGTAACCTTGCAGTTTCTCACAAAAATTAAACCATCCAGACTTCTGCATAAGCTTGGCATACCTGGGAAATTGTTTTATCCAGTCTGTATTACTTGGTTCTAGCCTGCAAATGAAACCACCAGGTTTTCTTTTCACTATAACCTCTGATTCTTCCTCGTCTAGTGCCTTTGACATTGAAAACCCTAAATAAAATTGCAACTTTGATGTATATACCAACTGGGCTTTAAATCTCATACAAAACAGCACATCCACTAAACTTCGTTGCAATTTACCTCTGTGGACAGTCTTCACTCCATGCTAGCTCTGGTCTGTCAATAATGCACCTGTGCTCATGCTAATCTTAATTAAACTGATCTGCAAACTTAATAGAATGAGTTAATTCGATTCTGCCATGGCCAGTACTAGCACTCATTGCATGTATTGTTCAAATTTCGAAATGACAACAGGTGTACCCTTTCATAAATGACACCATACAACTCATCATTTCATGGACAGGGATGCATTTACAACATGTCCAAATTGAATGCCAAATTTATGAATATGACCAAAGTTTATTATCCCTTTGCATTCCATGGTACTAATAAACAATAAAGTTTTCAATGAAATACCCTTTTGACATTCTGCTATCAGTAAGTAAAATGATGCCAGTTCATGATATGCTGCCAGTTTGGATAAATGCTGCCAGTTGTAACAATTCACCATATAACATACAATCTCTTGCACATACATAGGCTCATGGCTAATGAATGAATATTTTGATGATTCTAGATAATAAAAGAAACCATAAGGGCGATCAATCAATCATACGGTATAAAACAAAGCAAAATAAAAACAATAAAAACAAAACACAATAAAAAATTTAAAAAATAAAAAGGTGAAACAACCTTAGAGATAACATCTGGCTCGGTCTAGGGACAAAGTTTTCCTGAGAAACTTTGAGAACATGTTGACTAGTGCCTTCAAAAGTTCTGCTAAGGTCACTTCTGTCTTATTGGGCTGTAGCCTTATCTGAAGTACAATGATATATACAATGACTATGTACAATAACACTTTGTCTTTCAATATGTGTAAAAATGCTTTAAGAAGGGTCCATTGACTGGACCTGCAATCTCTTCACCTTTTAGATTTTGTAAGACAAAAGTATTATTTCCAAGGATCTTTATGACTAAAAAAGGCCCTATCCATAAGTTTTCAAACTTCCCATGCTTACCTTTTTCATCCTTTCTTGCATCCCATCTGAGAACGAGATCACCAACTGCAAACATTTCTTTTTTAACTTTTTTATCAAAGTTGTCTTTCATTTTTCTTTGATGTTTCTTAGCTGTATCCTTGATGGCTTCCCTCTCCTGCTGCAACTGCACTATCTAGAACATTCTTCTCCTGATATCATCTGGTTCTTCTTTTATTTCCTGCATAAACTTAATGACTGGGGTCACTAATTGAACAGGGAAAACAGCATCAATCCCATATACCAATTGGAAAGGGGATGTCCCAATTGACTTTTTAATTGTTACTCTATCATCCCAAAGAGCAAATTTTAGTTTGGTATCCCAACTCCATTTGTTTTCAAGCAACATTTTCTTGATACTGTTTACAATGTTTTTGTTGCTGGATTCTGCTAATCCATTTCCTTGTGGATAGTATGGTGTGGACTGTTTTAGGCTAATGTTATTTTCCTGAAAAAAATTTACCATCTTTTTTTATTTGAAAGCAGGGGCATTATCAGTAACTAATTTTCTAGGGCATCCAAACCTACTCAGAATGTTTTCTTGAAGGAAAGTAATTATAACCTGTTCTGTTGCTCTCCTTGTTGGAACTGCTTCCACCCATTTAGTGAAAAAGTCAGTAGTAGTTAGGATCCATTTATGCTGTCCACTAGAGGGAGGATGAATTTCACTGATGAAGTCTAATCCCCAACCGCTGAAATGGACCATTCACAGAAATAGGCTTTAGAGGTAAGGACTGAAGCTTATGCTTACTTGCAAATTTCTGACATTCCACACATGATCTAACCTGATGATATACATCTGAAAAAAGGGCAGGCCAGTAATATCCTGCTCTCAGGATTTTGAAGGCAGTTGCCTTCCAATACTTATGTCCTCCACAAACTCCACTATGCAATTCTGTAATGACAGCATCAACTTCGTATTTCTCCAAACATTTCAACAATATTCCTCCTGGATCCTTCCAATACAAAATCTGATCCATTAAAACATAATTCATAGCTTTTAGTTTTAAAGATCTCCATTCATTCCTGTTCAATTTGAGAAGGAATTGTAAATACAAAAGGAAATACACAACATCTTTATACCAATCAGATTCAGCATACCTGCTATAAACTTGTTGTTTACTGTGCTCTGTTGCCATAGCCTGGTCTGACTGCTCTACCATCACATGAAGATTCAAAACCTGACAATTTGATTCTGTCATAAGTTTAGCTAATCCTTGTCCTTTTACCAACTTTGTTGGTTTAATTTCTACATCATATTCCATGACCTTAGCTATCCATCTGCCTCTTTTTCCTTCGCTGTCAGGCTGTGCAAGAATCTCCTTGACTGTTGCATTTGGAACATATGCTACAACCTTAGAATGTAAAACATATATTCTAAAAAATTTAAGAGCTTTAACTAAAGCATATGCGTGCTTTTCCATTATATTGTATTTCAGCTCTGAGTCTCTTAATGTTTTACTAAAGAATGAGATTGGCTGTTCCAAATTATCAGAGTTCTTTTGTAACAATACAGCATCAATAGTATCTTCTGATGCAAATGAGAAGATTGTGAAATCTTTTGTATAATCAGGAGCCATCAACATTGGGGCTTCTATCAATGCTTGTTTTATGGCTTCAAATGCTTGTTTAGCCTGGTTAGACCACTTAACCTCCTTATCTTTTTTAAGCATTTGAGTGATATGCTTTATTATTTCTGCAAAATTGGGAATAAACCATCTTAAGAAGTTGATTTTTCCAACAAAGGATTGAATTTCTTTTTTATTTCTGGGAATGCTGATTTTTAAGATATCCTTGACTCTCTCTGGATCTATCTTTATTCCCTTAGCAGAAACAATATGGCCTAACAATTTGCCTTCTATCAAGGCAAAGTGAGACTTTTTAGGATTTAGTGATAAACCAAACTTCCTGCATTTAACAAAAATGTGTCTTAAATGTTTAAGATGATATTCATCAAACTTAGAAAAGACTCTGATGTCATCTTGGTATATCACTACAAATTTTTCATTTTCACCCACAAAAGCTATATCCATAGCCCTCTGAAAAGTAGCACCTGCATTCATGAGCCCAAAGGGCATTTTGTCATACATAAAGGTTCCCCATGGCATGGTAAATGCTGTTTTTTCTTGGTCCTCTGGCTGAACTGCAATCTGGTTATAACCAGAAAATCCATCAATCATTGAAATTCTGTGAGCACCTACAACCCTCTGCAAAATCTAATCTATCTTTGGTAATGAATAGTTATCCTTGAGGCAAGATCTATTCAAGTTCCGTAAGTCAACACATAATCTTATCTCTCCATTCTTCTTCCATACAGGGACTAAATTAGCAACCCAAGATGAATACCTTAGAGGCACAATAATTTTTGCATCTAAAAGTTTTTTCACCTCTTTTTCAATTACTGGTAGCAATGCTGGGTTAAGCCTTCTAAGATTTTGTTTAAAGGGCTTAGTGTTTGTTTTTAGAGGGATTTTGTGCTGAATTATGCTGGTATCATATGTTTTTAAATCATGAAATGACCAAGCAAAAATGTCCTTATATTCATTCAGTAAACCAAGATATTTTCTTCTTTCTTCATCTGACAGCAACTTTGATAGCTTTATCATCTTAGGCTGATTTTCAGAACCAATGTTATACTCCACAACATTTTCTTCGGTAGTCTGCAGGGTTGGTTTTATTAGTGTATCATCCTTTGAAAAAAATCTTTCTAAAGGAACAAGTCCCTTAGGAATGAAATTCCCTTTTAATTCAACAATTTTGTGATCAACAATTGAATTATTTCTGTAGGGTTCATTTTCTACCCATTCTGAATCCTGTTCATGATCAACACTATCATCTGAAACTTCACCTACCAATTCCAGAAATTATTTTATTTCCTAATCATCACTAAAAACTTTCCAATGTTTAACATTATCTGGGACAGCAGGTCTGTACCTTACATCAATTGGATATTTCAGATGAGTTACTTTTGGAACCTTGAAATAAGCAGCTGCTAAAGCTAGGGAATCAGCTATCTCATTATATTCTCTTGGGACAAAGGTGATATTAAAAGCTATGAAAAAATTTTCAATTAGATCCCAGACCTCATTCCTATAGGCCTTCAATAAATACTGCTTTACTTGGTAAATGCTTTTTACTTACTGAATAACTAATTCGGAGTCGCCAAATACAACAAGTTCTTTTATGCCCAAGTCTTTTGCTACTCTTAATCCAAGAATCAAGGCCTCATATTCAGCAGTATTATTCATTGTTTTAAATTCCAATTTATACATAAGGGAAATATCCTCACCTCCAGCTGAAATCAATAATACTCCTGCTCTTGCTCCCTCTTTACTTGATGCACCATCAAAATACATCTACCACAATCCATCCGGTTCCTCTTTCTTTACCTGAACTGGAATATCTTTTTGCACTTGTAAAACCCCTTCAGTTTCACCATTCAATTGCAATATACAAGAACCAAAGTTTTCATCAATTGAATAAATAGGATGATTATTAGGGTGTCTACTATCACTTACCAAATATGCCATTTGCACCTCTCTGTAAAGTATTCTGAATTCTCCCCCAAATACTAGAATTGTAGCATATGAGAGATCCATCTGTAGAGTTCCTCCCACTTTCTTTGCCCAGGATCTAGACAACAACATACCAAATTTAGGAGAAATATCTGCTACCACTATATCCATCAATACACTCTTCATGGGTACCTGGGTTAAATTCACCGCCAAATCCTTGATTACCCCAATACATTTCACTGCCCTAGAATCAAATGCATACAAATCATGGTATGGTTTAGTAACACTCAATCCTAAAGCTTCCATGACTGTTTTTGGCATGAGATTATGTGAAGCTCCTGAATCTAGCAAACAATTATGCAATAGCTGATCATGTATTGAAAAGGTTATATAAAAAGGAGGAGGATATTCAGAATTATCATCAGGCTGATCAAAAGTTTTTGACCCTACAATGATAGTAGGTTTTTCATCCTGTAAATTGATCTCATCAGATATGATAGGAGTAGAATTCACTGCATTTCTGAAGGTTTTAAAAGCTGCCTCCTTGTAAACTTTACTTTTAATCAATTATGTTAAAGGCACAGGGATCTTCACCTTATTAAGCTCATGTTCAAAATTGAAACCACTTACAGATTTATGAATCTCCTCAGGATTCACAACTTCATCATTTCTCTGATTTACAATTTGTTTCTGATTTGCACGCATATTTTGTTTAAGAGGAAGAGCTTTCACCACTTTTTTAGTTTGTGCTCCATGTTTTACCCCTGATCTTAGACCAAATGATTTTTGTGGTATTTCTTGACAAACCTCAGGCATAGACATCTGATAATCATCTCCTTCATAATGGTCTATTTCTGCAGCATACTGATAATCAGATCTAGTCAGAAAATGGGAGGAAGAATCATCATCAAACTGACTAATATTATGTTTTTCTGTTTCCAAATCATCTAACTCCCCTTCATCTATTTCATATGATTCATCATCTCTAACATTATTGTTTTGAAAAGGAGGTTGAATCCTTTTTTCTTCATTTTCTCGTCGGTCTCTCTGTATATCATTATTTCGTCTTTCTCTTGGCAAAAACCTAGGGGCAAAAGGTATTCTAAACTGGATCTGATTTCTATCACCTTCAGGTATGGGTTTATTCTGATTTCTGTTTCCCATTTCTAATCTGTCAATCTTAGCAGACAAAATTTTTATGATTTTACTCATTTCATCCATTTTGTTATTTGATGACCTTCCTGTATGGCTGGATGTAATGATTTCCTTCTTTCCTTTTCTGTCCACCATTTGGTGTTCTGTTTCCTCCTTGAGTTTATTTGAGGCTAAAATATTTGACTCTACTTCTAATGCTGCATTTTGCATGTTTTGAAGTGACTCAAATTTTCTTTCTCTTAATAGCAAAGAAAACTCAGGATCAAATGAGTTTGCATAAGCTAACTTTGCTGCTGTCTCAGTAGGTTTTATTTCAGCTGGAATCCTACTGTACATTTTGTTGAATCTTTTGGAAAAGTCTCCAACAGCTTCATCCTTTTTTCTTTTTAAAGATCCAAATTCTGTCATGTAATACAAATAGTCTTTAGTGTCCCCCCACTGTCTCATAAATGCTTCTTCCAAAGCATCTATGCCATCTATGGAGTCTGGTGGTAATTCCCTAAACCATTTTCTAACCTCACCATCTAGACTTTGAACAAATACTCTCATCCAAACATCCTCATGTTCAAAATTTTGATTGTCTGCACAACTACAAAATGTATCCCAGTGTTCTTCTGCACTGGCTTCTCCCTGGCCATTAAATCTTGGAAGGTACTTTTGATAATCTCCTGCTGGAAGAGCATTTAGAGGTTGGGGTAAAACAAGTGGGGCATACCTTGCTGCTACCATAGCAGCCATTCTATTTTGAGCCATTCTAGGGTTTGTATTAGACTAAAATTTGCTTGACTGTTGTGACGAGGGACACAAACTACCAGTATTTGGTTGACTCAATGGGATAGTCTTAAACAAAGGAGTATGGTCTGAAACCAAACAAGAGGTTCCTATCTGCAATGCTTCAAGCTTAACCTCCTTTGACAACAAAGGATTTGTAAAGACATGGAAATTGTCAATTTGGGAAGGGGTAAAAAACGGGTCCAACTCTTCTCTTCCTTTTTCTGAATGTGGATTCAAAGGAGGAACTGGAATAGATGTAGATTTAGGGATCTCTAAAGCTGCAGGCTGTTTGAATTTTTCTGATGAAGTAGAAATTAAATTTCTCCTAGCCTCCTTTAGCAAATGCTCAGGATCTGAGATGCCTGGATTCAAAGGGGATGAGGGATTTCTTCGAGTTCCTATCTTCTTTGAAGCCACTGTAACTTTTTAAAAGGTGACTGAATGTAGTCTATATCAGATCTGACTGATTTTGTTCACCCTGCAAAATCGGCTTCATGAAAATGTCGATTACCCAGGGAAGATATCCTTTCCTTTTTCCGTCCCCGTCAACGGCGCCAGAAGATGTTATCCCTAAAGTTGAACCTAAACTACAGGGGTTCAAGCTTAAGGAAATATTTTTCTACAATGTACAAATTAATGAAATCAAACTGAGAACCAAACTGATGTGCAATCAAAGCTATTGGAAAAGTTACACAACTATCAATGAAATAGGCTGGTATAACATGAAAGCTGTAAGTAAAATCAAACAATCATTGAAAAACTAGGCTGGTATGAAATCAAGGCTATTTTGTACAGATCACACAATTATGAGTGAAATAAGCTGGTACAATATAAGATCTATAAGAAAATCAAAACATTATTGAAGAGCTAGGCTGGTGTGAAATCAAAGCTACAAGAAAATCATACAAAATACAGGAACTGTATAACATAAACCCAAATACAAGGTTCAATACTTCAGTCACTACGATCACAAAGTCATGAGATGAAATTGTCTTTGTTTCTAGAAACTATAAGGATAATTTCATTTCAATATAAGCATCACTGTAATGGAATCAAGGCGACCATATACATGATAAGTCATAGGAAAGACAATTTATAAAATACAAAGACACATCAAAATCATGCTCATTCAAAGTAGAACCTATTATAGAAGCTGTAGAGTATTCATGTTATACAGACATTGATTTAAAACAGGGCTCGCATAACTCCAAAATTTTCCAACCCCTAGTCCCTTCTCGAGGCCTCCTTAAATACAAAATCATGTTTTCTTTAGACTAACCATAAGATCCTATATCTAAGGATCGAACCTCCTCAAAAACAAGGAAGTCAATCCCTTTTAAAAAGTACTAAATAACAAGTGTAATACATGTGTCAAATAAACTACATAAGTTCAAAAAGCAAAGTACAATTTAACTTCTAAAGGCTTCTAGAAGCCTCTGCTAGTGTAGCTAGGTCACTCAGCACCTGTGAACGCCTCTGTAGTCTGGCGAATTCAGCATCCTTATTGTCCTCCTTGATCTGAGCTTTGACTTGTTCCAGTTGTTTCTGAATGGCTCGTTTCTCCATTAGAACATCTTTGGAAACCATCAGCAGCTTTTGGTATTCTGCCTCTTTGTCCTCCAGGTCTTCACGCAGTCTTTTGTTGGCCACCATTAATTTTTCATTTATGTCTTGAAGGTATCTAGTTTGTTCTTGATAAGTCTGCAAAGACTTCTTACATTGGCTTAATTCAGGGGATATTTCCAAATCTTCCTTTCCTATGTGGCCTCCTTCCTGTAAACCTTTTGATGTTGAATCATCATTTGGAATATCTTGCTTGTCTATGCAAAACTCTTCTGGTATAGTGCCTGCTACGCCCTGCATATCAATAAACTTTTCATTATTTACACAGTATTGGTCCCCTGCTGTATGCACTATTTCTTCACTACCAGCATCATCAATCACTACAACATTCATGGAATCTTCATGTGTTGCCTCTTTCTCTATCTACATCTTCTTCCTCAGGTTGGTTCTTGGCTTCTCTATCTTGAATAACTGTTTACAAATCTTACTCTTTGAAGCTATGGTTTTCAGCATATCACTGAGTTTCTCTGGGTCTTCATTTGTGCAGGAGGCTTCAGGGAACAAGCCTTCTTGGATGGTTTTCTCAGCAGTATTATTTTCTTCATTCTCAACAGTTTGAACAGGCTTCTTAGGACTTACTATTGGTTGTTCAGCATCATCCATCATTCTTTTGCCTTTTTCTTTAGGGTTATCCTTAAACCCTAGTTCTGCTAACAGGGATTCCCATGTTCTTTCTTCCTTCTGCAACTGAGCTAAAATCAATAATTTAATCAACCCTTGGTGATAAACAGAGCGATTTGTATGCTCGGGATGGTTTTGAACCCTGGAAATCATTTTTTGGAGGCTTTTTAACAGGTAAAATGGGAGATTTACCTGTGTACTTCCATGAATATGCATTAGCAATTTTAGATGGCACTTTAATACTCTGTCATATCTTCCATCACAGGTGATGTAATTTTGTATCACCTCCAAAGGAACCCTCCATCCTGGCTTCATTTTACAAATGTGGACACCATTTTTCCAATCTAGCTTTTCACCTCCTAGGATTAGAAATTCACTGAAATTACCTTGACAATCTTGTTGTTTGAACCATTTTTCACCCTGTGTAGGAACGCCTATTGCCTCAGCAACAGAATCCTCATTCACTCTAACAGTTAGGCTTTGCAGCTAAACCCTTTCATCTCTGTAATTTTCAATAAATAGCATGGTTACTTGTGAATGGTAACCTTGCAGTTTCTCACAAAAATTAAACCATCCAGACTTCTGCATAAGCTTGGCAGACCTGGGAAATTGTTTTATCTAGTCTGTATTACTTGGTTCTAGCCTGCAAATGAAACCACCAGGTTTTCTTTTCACTATAACCTCTGGTTCTTCCTCGTCTAGTGCCTTTGACATTGAAAACCCTAAATAAAATTGCAACTTTGATGTATAGACCAACTGGGCTTTAAATCTCATACAAAACAGCACATCCACTAAACTTCGTTGCAATTTACCTCTGTGGACAGTCTTCACTCCATGCTATCTCTGGTCTGTCAATAATGCACCTGTGTTCATGCTAATTTTAATTAAAATGATCTACAAACCTAACAGAGTGAAAATGACAGTGAAGATAGAACCAAAGGCCTCATCAATCTTACCCTTAAGCCTCTGTCAATCACGCAAATCAACAAAGCCTTCACGCTATATTGTCCTGAACAGGTAAATCTTTGCTGCAACTACTGGTTCTGAAATGTAGGAAAATATATATAATGTAATCGAGACCCTCAAACACAAAATCCATCAGAGTTTGGAAGCAAACCCTAGCTTCTTGAAACCCGCATGTTACTGCTTGTGATCAATGAAACTGTATAGTATACAAACAGGAATCTGCACATCCCTCTCTAGCTAACAAGCAAAGTAATGAGATATATTTTGGGGAAAAGAATGAGTTAATTCGATTTTGCCATGGCCAGTACTAGCACTCATTACATGTATTGTTCAAATTTCGAAATGACAACAGGTGTACCCTTTCATAAATGACACCATACAACTCATCATTTCATGGACAGGGATGCATTTACAACATGAGCATATCGAATGCCAAATTTATGAATATGACCAAAGTTTATTATCCCTTTGCATTCCATGGTATTAATAAACAACAAACTTTTCAATGAAATGCCCTTTTGACATTCTGCTATCAGTAAGTAAAATGCTGCCAGTTCATGATATGCTGCCAGTTTGGATAAATGCTGCCAGTTGTAACAATTCACCATATAACATACAATCTCTTGCACATACATAGGCTCATGGCTAATGAATGAAGATTTTGATGATTCTAGATAATAAAAGAAACCATAAGGGCGATCAATCAATCATACGGTATAAAACAAAGCAAAATTAAAACAATAAAAACAAAACACAATCAAAAATTTAAAAAATAAAAAGGTGAAACAACCTTAGAGATAACAGATTGCAATCTAAGTTGATGACCAACAAACATGACTTCCCTCCAAAATTTATTTTTGGCACAGGAACCTTTGCTTACCAGGTCCCTCTATCCTTACTTCACAGATTTGTGGTTTCTACTTTTCTACATACATTTTAATATGATACATGTTTCTACATAATATGTGTAGGTAGAGGGCTCTGCAATAGTGGATGGATGAAATCCCATCATTTGGGACATTTCACCCATGCAAGTGATCCTTCCTCTTGCTAAAAAACTCTTTTCACAATTCAAAATTTTAATATGAAAATCAAACATTGAATAATTTACAAGTAATATGCCGGATGGAAGCACGGGAGCTGTTGTAGATGATCAATATCACCATTATAAAGTAACTTATATAGCTTTTCTATTTGGTGTGGATCGACAATCAACTTAACATTTGGAGTCTTTATTACTTATAATCCCCATTGTCACCTAGTTGTTATTTCCTTCCTGGAGGATGTTGTTAGACTAATGAATGAAATGGGGTTAGACGCATACAAATTTTCCATATCCTAGTCTATGGTTTTGCCCGGTAACATAAACATAAATATTTCTTCATGTACGATACAGAAAGTTAGGAGTAGACTATTAATAGAATTCCTTTTAACTTACTAGATGCATTCGTGCATATGGAAGGGCTATTGTCAATACCAAGGGGCTACAATAATCTTATCAATGAGCTTATCATCCATGATACATGACCTTCATGGCCTCTAAGAAAAGCATAGAATATCATTGCAATGTGATTGATGGATGCAAATTTGTCAGGTATTGAACCATATATCACACTATATCACTTCGATCTACCCTAGAGTTTGGAAGATACCTATGCAGGATGGCTTAGTCCCCATGTAGTGTAATTCTCTCCTATTTCATGGTACTTGTATTGATAATTTACAATCTATTCTCTATCAAACACATCAATCATAGTTTGGAATGGAAATTTCCAGGTGTAGGGAGGATTTCAGAGTATATGCAGAAGTTTGCTTTAGAGAATTTGATGATAGAGTGAAATTATGGACAACTTTTAATGAAGCCAATGCATTTACCAGTTTTGGTTATGATTTCGGTTACTGGCCTCCTTGCAGATGTTCTTATCCCTTTGGATTCATGGGAAACTATAGTGATGGAAACTCCATAGTGGAACCATACATCGTTGGTTATCATGTTTTGTTATCTCATGCAACAATGGTAGAGCTTTACTGACAAAAGTTTCAGGTTATATATTGTAAACATGTTAAGATTCCTTACATTGAATATTTTGTTCTTATTTTGTATATGTTGGGGATTAATATCTTCTTTGTCATGAATCCAAAAACTTTCATAAATTTTTTATTGTTCCAAAGGACACTCATGTTATTGGGACTTTAAAGACCTGTTTGAAATATCATACTTTTTCTTTGATCTCTTTGAACATACTTTCAAAGCAAGCAAAAGGGTTCCATGGGTATCTCGATCTATTATGAGCGGTAAGTACCCGTTCAATAAGTCATCCAAGGACATCCTTGCCACTCAAAGGACCATAGATTTCCAATGGGGTTGGTGAGACTTAGCTCCCTTGAAAATATGGCAGAAACAAAAAATGCAAAAAATGATGATAAATTCATTCACTATTGTCTGATGTGTAGATTAAATTTATAACATATTAAATTTAATTGATACTGATAATTAGTCTTGGCTCATATTGATTATTTACCTATTTCGATATTTGCCAAATAACACTAGTTTATTTGTTTATTCAAATCTTAGGTGAAATTAAATTACAATGGCAATACGTTTTGCTTTCATCCTGTTTATATGACAAAGTGTAATGATCTTTATTCATCCTGTTTTGCTTTCATTCTATAGTACATATTTAATTTTTTTTTTTTAATTTTAAAGATAGAATTAGAATTTGTCTATAACTAAGGTTCACTTCATAGTTTTGAATGCATAGATGTTGTAGAGTTTATAAATACATTCTTAGTACATATTTAATTCTTTTATAAACATAGAATTAAAATATGCATGTAAGTGATGTAACTGAAGTTGACTTCATAGTTTTGAATGCATAGATGTTGTAGAATTTATATTAACCTGCAACTTTGATAAAGTTCAAGTACATTACCTACTTTTGAGTTTTACTTTATCAAACTTCAAGAATAGACCAACGTTGATATCATTAAAACAATCGTGTTTGTACATAGTTAATTATATATGTTATCGACCACAACATGTAGGTTTTACATATGCAATTATAGGCTTTCAAAATCTAGTTTAAACACAAGAAGGTAGTAAACCACCGATTTAGTTTAACCACAAGAAGGTAGTAAACTGCCAATCTAGTTTATCCACAAGAAGGTAGTAAATTACCAAGACTTTCCACATCTTAACCTTAACTCTACAATCATGAATCCCGAATTGAGGGGAATGTTGTAATCTTACATAACTAGAGGTATCTATATAACTTGGTATATTCATCTCTTTAAGCTTAGGCCCAATAGAAGACCATTTGTCTTGGTTTTCTTCGATTTTGTAAAAGATATTGACAACCTCAGGGATGTTGATGTATTTGCAACTTCGGAATGTATTCACTTGTATACTTTATGTATTGTACCCCGATGTTTATTCTTGAAAGTATCTATAATGTATTTGAGTCATGTCATGACCCGATGTTCCTATCGGGAGATTCAATAATGTAAACAAGTCATGTAAAGTCATAGAGGGTAACCCTCCTTATTGATCAAGGGTTAAAGTCCCCGCCGTTGTGGGACCCTAGGGTTATTATACTCTCTTAGAGAAGTCGGCCTTAGTGAGTTATTGTCAAGTCGCGAATTAGTATGAACAAAGAGTGAGCCTCTCTATTTATCACACATTCACTCACACTCAGTTGTAGTGCATAACTGAGAGAGAAAGAAGAAGTCAGGACAAGAGAGAGAGAGACTACTACTGTCGGGAGATCATCTTACTATTTTTGGTTTTACTTTTGATACTGATTCTATCTCTAAGGAAGTTGCGAGGTTTTCTCCTTTATGGTTTCCCTGAGGAAAATATTTGTGTCTATTGTCTCTTATGTTTGATTGATGTGCTTGTTATTTTCTCAGTTAAAGATCCTAAGATAATGCTAGCTTAAATGTTAAAAATGTAACATGGTATCAAAGCTAACCTAAGAAGAAGACACTGTGCAGTTGCGGAATCTAAGGGTTCTTACTTTTTGGATCTCTCTCCACATATTTTCAGCAAAAGGAGGTTGTACTGACTCTCCTCTCTAGGGCACATCTTTCTGTCGAAGCAGAATCTAATTCTGAGCATTTTCAGTTTTTGACCCTACACTACTGCCAGAAATTAGGGCTTTCCATAGAAGTGGAATTTTTGAATGAGCCTAGGCCTGGATTGATCTCCTCCCCAAACTTGAAGTTTAGAGATCAAGATCAAAGTTTTTTGTTGGGTAGAACTCCAGGAAAGTCAAACCCTAATCTGCTCCTGAACCAGAGATCCATATATGCAGAAATTAAGCTCTAGATCTAGTTCTGACATCTTAACCTGGCAAGATCTAAATATTTTGCATTTCCATTTTAGGTTCCTTGTTAAGATGTCTCATCATACTAAGCTTGATGAAAATCTTGAGGGAGCTGATAACTTTCGAGCCTGGAAGTATAGGATCTCCCTGGTCCTGGAAGAAAATGAGTTGGACTCTTACATCACTGAAGAGGTTCCAGTTCTAGAAGGAGATGAGGCTAAGGCCTTACACAAGAAGAAATTGGTCATGGCTAAGAGGATTATTGTTGATTCAATCAAGGATCACCTCATACCATAGGTGTCCTCCCTAAAGACACCTAAAGCTATGTTTGATGCCCTGACCAAACTGTTTGAAGGGAATAACATAAACTTGAAGATGACCTTGAGGAACCAATTGAAGAATGTAAAGATCCAGAATGAGGATACCATATAGTCATACTTTACAAGGGTCTCCCAGATCAAAGAACAACTTGAAGCAGTGGATGAAGAAGTGGAGAATGTAGATATTGTGATGACCACCTTGAATGGTCTCCCTAGGTCATGGGATTCTTTCATCCAAGGAATCTATGCTAGAAAGAAACTAATCAAGTTTAGTAGACTATGGGAAGAATGCTCAAAAGAAGAAGCTCGAATAGCAGCTCAAGAAGAAAAGATGGGAAGTGAATATCAAGCTCTTACAGTACACTCCAAGAAAAGCAGAAGGGACAATCATCATCACCAAGGTAAGCATTCTCACCAGAAAGATAATTCTGCAAGAACAAACAAGGATCTATCCAAACTCAGATGCTATACATGTGATGAAAGAGGACACTTTGCTAGAAATTGTCCCATGAATAAGAGTGGTTCTAAAAAGAAGAAGAAACACAAAAGAAGACATCATTCTCACACTGCGGAGGATGATGATCCTCCTAGAAAAAGAGTAAAACAAGAAATTGAAGACTCTTCTGATGAAGAATATGTTCTGATCTCTGTCCTCACGGGAACTGTCACACATGGAAGCAAAGATTGGCTTATTGACAGTGGGGCTTCCAAGCACATGACATGATTCAAGGAATCTTTTGTGAAACTATCCGAACATAATTCACCCCATAAGGTAAAACTTGGGGATGACTACCAATATCCCATAAAAGGTAGTGGTGAATCCTCCTACAAGCTAGACTCTGGAAAGTTGATGAAAATGAAGGATGTCTTGTTTGTACCAGGACTAAAGAAGAATCTTCTCTCCATATCAGCATTGGATGCAAAAGGCATGAGGGTTTCATTTGTAGATGGCCTGGTCCTCATGTAGCCAAAAGGAAAGACTATTGACGATGCAACAATAATTGGAGAGCAAGAGGGAGGATTATACAAATTAAAGGGCCAACCAGAACAAGATTTGGTTCATGAATCAATAGAGCCAAATGAACTTTGGCATAAAAGGCTTGAACATGTACACTATATAGCACTACCACTTACAAGAAAAGCTATCAAAGGACTTCTAGAAATGCAGGCAAAACATGAAGGAGTTTGCAAAGGATGTGCGAAGGGGAAGAACACAAAGAAGACATTTCCAAGTAGCGAAAGAAAAGCAAAAGGAATCTTGGAAATCATTCACTCTGATGTATGCGGTCCAATGTCATCTAGCTCATTAAGTGGGTATGTATACTATGTTTCTTTCATTGATGATTTTTATAGGAAGAAATGGATATATTTCATGAAAAACAAGGATGAAGTATTCAGCGAGTTCAAAGAGTTCAAAGCTTTGACCGAGAATCATACAAAAAAGAAAATCAAGACCTTTTGATCAGACAATGGCAGAGAATTCACATCAAATGAATTCAAATAATTATGCAGAGATTCAGGGATTAAGAGAGAGTTAACCACTCCATATAATCCACAACAGAATGGGGTCACTGAAAGAAAGAATAGAATGATTATGGAAGCTGCAAAAGAAATGCTTCATGATCAAGATCTTCCTATGCATCTATGGGTAGAAGCTGCTAGAATAGTTGTGTATGTACAGAACCATACTCCGCATAAAGTAATTGAGAACAAGTCACCTGAAGAAGTCTTCTCCAACAAGAAACTAGAAGTCAGCCATCTCAGAATATTCGATTGTCCAGTGTACATACACATTCCAAAAGAAAAGAGGACAAAGTTAGATCCTTCATGAAAGAAGGGTATATTTGTGGGATACTCTGAAAGCTCAAAAGCTTATAGAATATATTTCCCAGGATTCAAGAAGATTGACATAAGTAGAGACGTAACATTCGACAAAGATTTGGCTTAGAAAAATCCAGAAAGAGACGATTTGAAGACTCCGAAGAAATAGAAGTACCCAGAATTCAAGATACAACTATGAACAATGCAAATCAAGATGAATATAGAGAAATAGAAGAACCCCAGGAACCTGTAGATCCACCCCAAGAGAAGAATCCTCAAAAGAGAAAACTTGCATGGGTACGAGAAACTATCTACGGTGTAGAAAGATATGGGGCTCTAGAAGAAGTGCACAGAGAGCACACAGAGAGAGGAAAAGAACCAGGTCCTGCTCCAGCTATATAGCACTATTGTGTGACTTCATTGATAAAGAACCTTCCAACTATGAAGAAGCAACAGAGAAGAAAGAATGGAAGGATGTTATGGTCGAGGAGTACCAGTCGATCATGAAGAATGATGTCTGGGATGTTGTCCTAAGACTAGAGGGGAAGTCTGTTGTGACTTCCAAATGGATCTACAAGATCAAGCATGCTGTTGATGGTAGCATAGAGAAATATAAAACAAGATTTGTGGCTCATGGCTTTTCCCAAAAAGAAGCGATAGATTATGAAGAGACTTTTGCACCTGTAGCTAGATACACTCCCATCAGATCGGTACTCGCTCTGGCTGCAGTAATGAAATGGAAGATACACCAAATGGATGTCAAGACTGCTTTCTTGAATGGTGCAGTAGAAGAGGAAGTTTATGTGGAGCAGCCACTCGGTTTTGAGACACATGACAAGGAGTCTCATGTGTGTAAATTGAAGAAATCCCTGTACAGTTTGAAACAGGCACCCAGGACATGGTACGACATAATTTATGGCTTCTTATCCAGTTTGGGCTTTACCAAGAGTAAAGCAAATTCCAACCTTTACTGCAAGGTTGAAAAATGGAACCCAGTGATACTCTTACTATATGTAGATGACCTATTTGTAACAGGTGGAGATGGGTTGATTATTGATACAAAGAGGAAGCTTGATGCCGAGTTCAAGATGAAGGACTTGGGTATGATGCACTGGTTTCTAGGCATGGAGGTTTTTTAGAATGCAAATGGAATCTCCCTGGGAAAAGGGAAGTATGCAGTAGAGATCCTGAAGAGGTTCGGGATGATGGACTACAAGGCCATGGCCACACCTATGCATCGAAATTGAAGCTATTGAATGATACTTCATCAAAGTCGGTTGATGCTATGATGTATCGTTAGATGATTGGGTCCTTGCTGTACCTGACGAATACAACACCAGATATTTGCTTTGCTGTGAACACATTGAGCCAGTTCTGACAGATCCTAGACATGTTCACTTGATTGCTGCAAAGCATATTCTGAGGTACCTAAAGGGTATAGTTGATTATGGGCTCAAGTATGAGGTGAATCAGAAGATTAACCTGGAAGGTTATGTTGATTCAAATTGGGAAGGCAGTGCCATCTATAGGAAGAGCATTTTAGGGTGCTGCTTTAGTATGGGATCAGGTGTGATCTCGTGGTTTAGCAAGAAAAAGTCTTGTGTGGCACTGAGTACAGTTGAATCGGAGTATGTCACATCTTGTTCAACTAGTTATGAGGCAATATGGCTAAGGAAGCTACTGTCTTATTTGTTTGATCTCCAGTTGGGTGCTACTTGTATATTTTTGTGACAACCAGAGATGTGTGAAGTTGTTTGAGAACCCGGTGTTCCATGACAAGTCGAAGCATATCGATATCAAATATCACTATATCAGTGATATGGTGCTGAGAGGAGCAGTGAAGCTCTAGTATGTTGCGACGAACGAACAGATAGCTGATGTGTTGACCAAGCCATTGGCCAGAGTGAAGTTTGAGTACTTCAGGGAGAAGCTTGGTGTTCTCCAGATTGAGGTTCCCTCCAAAGGGAAGTGATGAGTCTGAGAGCCCTTCTAACGTGGATGTAGGATTGGTTCCTCCCATGGTCAGATATAAGTGCAGTAGCCATTATGATGTGACTATGGGATGTGTTCCCACATGATAAGATGTAAGTGCAGAGCCATTTTGATGTGACTATGGGATGTGTTCCCTACATGATCAGATGTAAGTGCAGAGCCATTCTGATGTGACTGTGGGATGTGTTCCCACATGATCATATGTATGTGCAAATCCATTCTGATGTGACTGTGGGATGTGTTCCCACATGATCAGATGTAAGTGCAGATCCATTCTAATGTGACTGTGGGATGTGTTCCCACATGATCAGATGTAAGTGCAGAGCCCTTCTGACATGTATGCTGGATTGGTTCCTCGCATGGTCAGATGTAAGTACAGATCCCTTCTGACATGTATGCTGGATTGGTTCCTGGCATGGTCAGATGTAAGTGCAGAGCCCTTTCGACATGTATGTTGGATTGGTTCCTCGCATGGTCGGATGCAAGTGCATAGCCCTTTTGACATGTATGTTGGATTGGTTCATCACATGGTTGAATGTAAGTGCAGATCCTTTCTAACATGAATGTTGGATTGGTTCCTCTCATGGTTAGATGTGAGTGTTGGACCTTTCTGACATGGATTCAGGATGTGTTCCTCCCATGGTCATATGTGAATGTTGGGCATACCTTTCTGACATGTATGCTGGATGTGTTCCTTGCATGGTCAAATGTAAGTGCTGGGCAGGCCATTCTGACTTAGGATCAGATATAAGTGCTGAAGAAGACCTACATGGAGGCTAGGCCTACAACCAATATTAAAAAGGGTTGGCTCTGTAGAACTTCCTGTGATGAGAAGAATCGAGAGATAGCACCGGTAATGATGATCCAGTGATGATGATCCAGATCCAGTGATGATGATCCATTGATGATCCAGATACAGAAATGAGGATGACTTGAAGATGAAGATAACTTGATGATTATCCAGATGATACAGAGAAGAAGAATTGTGCTGATAAATTGTGTCGAGAGAATACCTTCCTAGTTAAGAGGAGGAAGTGTTGATGTATTTGTAACTTCAAAATGTATTCACTTGTATACTTTATGTATTGTACCCCGATGTTTATTCCAGGAAGTATCTATAATGTAATTGAGTCATGTCATGGCCCAATGTTCCTGTCGAGAGATTCAATAATGTAAACAAGTCATGTAAATTCATAGAGGGTAACCCTCCTTATTGATCAAGGGTTAAAGTCCCCGCAGTTGTGGGGCCCTAGGGTTATTAGACTCTCCTAGAGAAGTCAGCCCTAGTAAGTTATTATCAAGTTAGGAATTAGTATAAATAGAGAGTGAGCCTCTCTATTTATCACACATTCACTCACACTCAGTTGTAGCACATAACTGAGAGAGAAAGAAGAAGTTGGGACAAGAGAGAGAGAGACCACTGATGTCGGCAGATCATCTTACTGTTTTTGGTTTTATTTTTGGTGTTGATTCTATCTCTGAGGAAGTTGCGGGGTTTTCTCCTTTATGGTTTCCCTGAGGAAAATCTTTGTGTCTATTGTCTCTTATGTTTGATTGTTGTGCTTGTTATTCTTTCAGTTAAAGATCCTAAGATAACGCTAGCTTAAATGTTAAAAATATAACAAGGGACATTGCCACCTTGTGGCTCTTGTATTTATAAAATTGAGGAGACATTTATATTTAAATTAAAATTTGAAAAAATAAGACATAATTTAATCTAACAAAACAAAATATAAAATATCATAAGAGTTGGGTAAAAAGATTTCAAAAATCTTTACTCAGTAAATTTCAATAGAAACTAACAATTAAAAGTTATTTATTTTGAGAACGACACCCATTGCATTTCACATACCATATATGCAAAGAAGAAAGTTAGCTAAAGCAATCTTTAGTTCATTTTACCGACTAATAAACACATTATAAATGATAATTTTCTAAAATTCACCACAAAAATGAAATAGACAAAAGATCATTCTAAAGTATTCTATCTCAAAATTTTGACTGACTTCTCTATTCATGATAATAAGTTCTTCATATTTTAAGGTCATGATACATCTATATTTCAAATCAAGTTCCAAATATCATCACCCCAAATATCATAGCAAGTGACTTGTAAGTTCTCAGATAGAATATTGGTGGGCAGGCTGATGACTCTAGCTGAAGTGAAAGATACACTGCATTTGTTTGTGAAGGACAAGAGTCCAGGGCCCGATGGCTAGACAATGGAATTCTTCAACCATTTTTTCGATCTCCTTGCACATGAAATAGCTGAGGTAGTGGAATACTCTCGATTTAACAGGACGATTGGATAATTGTTAAAGTTGACATTCCTCACTCTTATACCAAAGAAGGATCATTCGAACTCATTTTTGTATTTTAGGTCAATCTCACTGTGTAATTTCTTATACAAGCTGATAAATAAAACCATAGTTGATAGATTGAAACCTTTCCTGGGAAATTTTATCTCCGAGGAACAATTTTCTTTCCTTCCTGACAGGAAAATTACAGATGCAGTTGGGGTGGTACAAGAGTGCCTCCACATAACTAAAATCAATAAAAAGCTGGCGTTTTTCCTCAAGTTGGATCTTGTAAATTCCTTTGACCGTGTGGACTAGTCGTTTCTAATGCTCATTCTCTTTAAAATTGGTCTGCCACCATCTATAGTTGATTGGTTTATGAGCACAGTCACCACAACCCGGTTTGTTGTGCTAATCAATGGTTTTGCCACGTCGTTCTTCAAAGGAAGCAGGGGGATCCGTGAAGGATTTCCACTCTCCTTGTACTTGTTCATTTTGGTCGTGGAAGGTCTTATCCTTCTTATTAAAAAATCAAAGAATCAGTTTCTTTTCTAGGGCTTGAGGATTGCGAGGGGATTGTCCATCTCCCATTTACTCTTTGTTGACGATGTCATTATCATCAGAGGGGGATCTGCTAATGAATGGAAGCATATGCAAGAGATTATCCAGATGTTTTGCAAAGCATTCGAGTTAGAGGTAAGTATTAATATGTCTTTACTTTTACATTCATGCAAAGAACAATCCCATATCGATTCAATTTTGGCATTGTTTCCTTATGGTTCTGGTTTTATCGATGACGGCGTGAGCTATCTGGGATTCCGTCTCAAGCCCAATGGATATGGACCCAAATATTGGTAGTGGCTGTTAAAAAGCATTAATAAAAAAATCACTAGATGGAAAAGCCGCTATCTATCTATGGGAGGCATATTGGTGTTGGTTTCCTCCATTCCCCAAGTCATCCCAGTTTATTGGATGTCCTTTGCTATCCCCTGGGCTATCCTCTCCAGAATCAGAGCTAGACTCTTCAAATTTATATGGGCCGACAATATGAAACACAGAAATATTTACTTGGCATCCTGGGAAATCTTATCTCTCTCTGTGCTAAGTCACTATGGAGATCGTTTTTTAGTGCAAACTTGTGGGGGAAGCCTGTAAAATCCAAATACTTCAAAGGTCTCGACCCTTCGCACTGGCTGAGAGCTGGACCAAGTCTTTCCTCCTCTGGGTCAACCATTTGGAAAATTCTATTAAAAAGTCTCACATATATATCAAACGACTTGTGCTGGAAAGTCGACAGGGGGATCCAAATGTTCCTTGGTCTCGACCCGATCTGTGGTGCCGGTGATAACTCGCTCCTCTCCACCAATCTGATACGTGAGCTCCATTCCCATAACTTGTTTGTACTGAAAGACATCTTTGCTAAAGATGACCTCAGCAAGTGGGATGATGCAGGGTATTTGGGATTGATTGGGAGAAATGCAACAGATTCAGACATGTTTATTTTTTCCCTTAAGCAAGCGAACATTTTTCTTTTTGATTCCCCTAATGAGTTGGTATGGCAGTTCAATTCCAGAGATGGTAAGGTGACAACAAATGCGGTGTACAGAGAGGCCATCGTAGTTCATAGCACGGTCGAAACTTGTTGGTGGACACATTGGTTGTGGAAAGAGCAGCTTCCTCTTAAAATTAAACTATTTTCCTGGTTATGTATCAAAATAAAGACTTGACTTGGGAGGGATTACAGAGAAGAGGCATGGAGGGGCCTGGAAGATGCCCACTTTGCAGTTCTAACCTGGAGTCGATCGGGCATTTGTTTGGAGACTGTTCGTTCTTCCTGGAAGTCTAGAAATTAACTATGAATCACTTGAACCTCCAGCACAGTTGGGGAGGTGAGTCAGTGCTGAAAAACTTACTGTTGTGGTATAGAGGAAAAAGGCCTCTCACAGTCATCTTCCACATTTCATGATTTGGGAGGTCTGGAAAGCCCAAAATGATTCCATCTTCTCAAATGATTTTCAAAATCCTGAGGTCATTTATTTAAAATTACTTTCAGCATTATTTGAGTGGGGTAGTAAAACTACTCCTAGTAAAAGCATAATTTACTCCCTTCCTCCACCTTTGCAAGAACACCTAGTGGGTTTCTTTGATGGAGCAGCATCGGATGGTGCCTGTGGTGTGGGGTTTGTGATCATGTTAGACTGCAACAGAATATTGAAAGGCTGGCTTAAGGCTGGCAAAGGGACAAACACTCGGGCTGAAGTAATTGGTTTGTGGAGTCTTCTTCACTTTGCCGGAGATCGGAGGATCAAGCATTTGCAGGTATTGGGTGACTCCCAAGTCGTCATAAATTGGGAAAAGGACAAGGTGAGACTGGAATCACTGGAGCTCACTCACTGGTTCGACATTATCTTTTTTTTAAAGCTTGAGTTCTCTTGACTGTCCTTTTCCCATGTTTACAGAGAACTAAACCAGGTTGCAGATGTTCTCTCCAAGCGTGACTTGGGAGAAATGGATGGCAAAATTCAATTTGTTTTATACTCTGAGGGATCACTTCCTAGAGCTGGTCATTTACTGTTTCTTTAATTTGAAGCATGGTGATGAAACTTATAGATTGAAAGACTTAGACCAGTTGTTGCATTGTGTTGTAAAATTTTGACTTGTGTTAAATGGATGTAGGTAGTTTAGAGAATATGGTAGCATAGTCCCACTTCAGAATGTTATCCATTTTGGACTCTATCGAAACTTTACTGATTCTTCGATTAGTTTGTAATGATTGACACAACTTTCTTTAATAAAAAGTTGTCATTTTTCTTTGAAAAAAAATTATAATAAACAATATTTACTTAAAAGCAATCAACCTTAAAAACAATCTCATGGTTCTTAGGTCTCCATTAATCCCTTAAGAACAAGTGCCAATTTCGAACACATTGCTATTGCTACATGGTGACTCTTGTTTTGATTACCATATTTTATTTTATTGTGCACCTATGATGGTTGTTTGTTTACCATATTTTCCTTTGTCGTGCCAACTCATGATGTTTTTTTTTTGCACTCAATCTTCTATTCAAATATGTGATATTAGAGATATATTTAAATTGTAGATATAATTCAATAAAAGATAAGTATAAAATATTTTTTTATTACAACCTATTTTATTGAAAAATAAATAAATTTAGAAGTCATATATCGCCTATGCTTCATTTATTGTGTACTGTTAGGAAAATACGAGAGATTAACAGCAGGTTTTGTCTTTAGGGTTTGTTGTTGCAGCCATTGTACCCAGCTTTTTCAATGTGCATGTTACTCCTCTTACCTACAATGTATGACCACTTTACACTCTGCTCACGCCTCAGTCTCAACGGTGAGGAAGACCGTGCTTGCCATATGGAAGAAGAAGATATTTCTCGCCCCTCAACACTTCTTCAGTACTCTAAAGGCCACTGCAGACATGGGAATTAAAGCACTCTGTCAGACTAAAAGACTTCAAGAGGCAGTGGACACCTTCAACCATCTTCTTTCATCAAAATCCATCCCCAATCTTAGCCCCTACAATTTTTTGTTAAGTATCCTAGTCCAACGGAATCGACATGAATCGACATTTTGTGTTTACAGGCTTATGGTTGAAGTAGACATGGTCCTAGATCTGATGACTTTGAACATTGTCATCAATTGTCACTATCAAACATGTAGAATGGATAATGCATTCAAAGTGTTTGAAGGAATGGAAACACATGGGTATATTCCAGATGTTGTAACCTTCAATACCCTCATCAAAGGGCTTTGCAGGGTGGGTAAGATGGAGGACGCTCTCAAACTCTTTGATCAAATGGTGAGCAGACAACAGACTCTCGACCTTTTTACATATAGCACCCTAATAAATGGGTTTTTCAAAACAGGGAAAACTTATGAGGTGTTTGGGTTGTTAGCTGTTATGCTGCAAAAGGGTCACGAGCCTGACACAATCACATTTACATCTCTCATTGATCGACTATGCAAACAAGGTAAGCTCCAAGAGGCCAATAAACTACTCTATGAGATGTTAAAAGAAGGTCATAACCCCAATGTTATTACATTTACTGGTCTAATTGATAGTCTTTGCAAAGAAAGAAAGTTGGACGAGGCTGGAAAGCTCTTTTATGAAATGTTCGACAAAAATATATATCCTGATGTTGTCACATACAGTGTGCTTATGGATGGCTTTTGTAAGGGAGGCAAGTTGGATGAGGCTAAGAAGCTTTTCATTGAAATGTCCAACAGAAATATATGCCCTAATTCTCTCACATACAATGCACTTATAGATGGCTTCTATAAGGAAGGCAGGTTGGAGGAGGCTGTGAAGCTCTTCCATGAAATGCCCCTCAAAAACATTTTCCCTAGTATAGTCACATACAATAAACTTATTGATGGTTTTTGTAAGAAAGGCAGGTTGGAGGAGGCTGTGAAGCTCTTCCATGAAATACCTGATAAAAACATGTGTCCTAACGTTGTCACATACAATACACTTATTGATGGTTTCTTTAAGGAAGGCAAGTTGGAGGAGGCAGTGAAGCTCTTCCATGAAATATATGATAAAAAAATATGTCCTAACGTTGTCACATACAATATACTTATAGATGGTTTCTTTAAGGAAGGCAAGTTGGAGGATGCAGCGAAGCTCTTCCATGAAATGCCTGATAAAAACATATGTGCTAATGAAATTACATACAATGCACTTGTTGACGGTTTCTTTAAGGAAGGAAAGTTGGAAGAGGTTATGAATCTCTTCCATGAAATGACTGACAAAAACATCTATCCTAATGTTGTCACATACAATGCACTTATTGATGGTTTCTGTAAGAAAAGCATGTTGGAAGGAGGCTGTCAAGCTCTTCCATGAAATGCCCGACAAAAACATTTTCCCTTGTGTTGTCACATACAATACACTTATTGATGGTTTTTGTAAGAAAGGTAGGTTGGAGGAGGCTATGGAGCTCTTCCATGAAATTCTCAACCTTAACATTTTCCCTAATGTTGTCTCACATAGTGCACTTATGGATGGTTTCTGTCAGAAAAGTGGGATGGAGGAGGCCATGAAGCTCTTCCATGAAATGCCTGACAAAATCATTGTCCCTGATGTTGTCACATACAATGCACTTATTGATGGTTTTCGTAAGAAAGGCATGTTGGAGGAGGCGGTGAAGTTCTTCCATGAAATGCCTGAAAAAAAAATCTGCCCTGATGTTGTCACATACAATGCACTTATGAATGGTTTATGTAAGAAAGGTAGGTTGGAGGAGGCTGCGAAGCTCTTCCATGAAATGCCTGACAAAAAGATTTGCCCTGATGTTCTCATATACAATGCACTAATTGATGGTTTTTGTAAGAAAGGTACGTTGGAGGAGGCTGTGAAGCTCTTCCATGAAATTCTCGACAAAAACATTTTCCATGATGTTGTCACATACAGTGCACTTATGGATGGTTTCTGTAAGAATGGCAAATTGGAGGAGGTTGTGAAGCTCTTCCATGAAATCCCTGGAAAAAGCAGTTGCCCTGATGTTGTCACATAGATGGATGGTTTCTTTTAGGAAGGCAAGTGAGAGGAGGCTATGAATCTCTTCGTTGAAATGCCTGACAAAAAAATATGTCCTAATGTTGTCACATACAATGAGATTATTTATTGTTTTGTCACATATAATGAGCTTACTGATTGTTTTTGTAAGGAAGGCAACTTGGAAGAGGCTCTGAAGTGTTACACCCAAATCTTGTCACCACCATGTGATAAGACCTTTGACTTACATATTTTCCCTTAATCCCAGCACTTGGAGTGGAAACCCATGTTGTTTGTCAATATTTCATGAAAATAATCAGCACCGCATTTTCCTTGTTAACCATGAGCAGTACCTTCCTAATACCACCTGCATCCTGTTATCCATAAGCGGTGCCACCACCCTTGGCCTTTGGTCCATAAGTACTTTTCACCTGAACCGCTCTGTCATAAGAGGAGAAAAGTGGTACCCTGGGTAAAATGGGAAAAAGAGAAGTTTCTCGAGGCTTCTAGATCATGAACCTCGTGTCCTCCCTTATCCCTATCATTGTGGGTTAGTTGAGCTCGAGATCCCTTATCATAGGATCTTAGAGGCCACCTCACCCACAAATATCTCAACCAATCTATCCATTGAGCCCTATAAATACAAGCTCATGTCCATGGTTGAGGGGGGAACCATAGAGGTATTGTTATGCTGTTAGATTGGCCACTTGGCCCAAGCCATTTGAGAGCATAGAGAGTAAAGTTGGAGCTTATGCGGATGAAGTGTTGGTTTCATGGAGATGCATGTCGACACTAAGGCTTAATTGGTTGTAAAATTATCCATTCATCTTAATGCAAAGCTGATTTCCATCCCACATTACTGTTGTTTTGGTTTTGCATGTAAATGTTGTTAGATTCCTTAGTCACTAACATGGATCAGTAGATTATGTTCCGGTAGCTTTGATGTGTTTACGTGTTTGATCTTATTGCAGGTACACAGGTTCACTATCAAAGCAGCATCCCAAGTGTCTACAACATCCAGGGAGGGTCTTCATCCTTTGTCGTTCATTTGTTCTGGATCTGAACCATTCAGACCAGAGGAATCGCTTCTGTCCACAGAAGGTGAATTATTCCTTCTTACAAATTTAGTGACTCTACTGGGAATAGAATCATATATCAGTTGATCTGATCTTCCTCAGTTCTTCAACTCTTATCAAAATCCAGGCTCCATATCCAACTCTCTCCAGTCAGATCTACTATCTAACTCAGTGAATTTTGGTTTGAAACTTCCAGATCTATCTACATCTGAATTGTTTTGACCTTTTATGCTCTTTTTTATTCTCAATCTATCAGTTTTTACCTTGATCTGATCTTTTCCTGACTTGATCTGTCGTTCTCTTTGGTGTTTTGTATTTATATAGGGAACCGCTCTTATGGAGTTGGCGAGACGCAGTGCCACTACCTGAACCTAGTTAGCAGCACGCGGTGCCACTGCTTCAGTCATGTTGGCGAGAAGTGGTGCTGGTCCAGAACCGCTCTGTCAAGACCCCTGCAGCGCGGTGCTAGGTAGGCCTTATTCCAAGACCACTTTTTCTCATTTTTTGCAAAAAAATTGAGTTGATTTGCTTTCAACCCTGCACTATCAGGCTTGTGTGTTAGAATTGGATGCTTGTGGTTTGAAATTTTATGGTTAAAGATTGGTTTGATTGGAAAATTCAAAAGCTAGATTAGGCTTATTGATTGTTCATTCACTTCTGTGCTTGTTGGTTGTGATTGCAAAAGAACTTCTCATTTTTTGAAAAGCTTAGGGTGTTAGTAAGATCTCTTTTCATCTCTGTTATATAGACTAAAAGAAAAACATTTGATTAGCGTCTTGGTTTCATTTCTTGTTTTCATAGAGGACTTCTTTTTTCTCCTTTAAAAAAGATTTTTTTTTACTAAGATTAGGTTATCATCATTGAGCATTAGACATTGGATCTCTGATTGGCCTTACAAGCTTTCAGGCTCTTTATGTTCTTTTGTCTCTTATGCATTTAGCACTATCTCATCAAAATATAAAAATATGGTAGTTTTAAGTTAGATTTATCTATGTTTTAAGAGAAAAATTAAAAAATAGAGTGCATATGCATGTAGTGTGCTTCTTGTTTTTCTTTTAGGAAAATAGATTCTTCCCCTTCTTATTGCTTTGAGAAAAGAGAAATTAGCTTGGAAAGTGTTGCTTGTCTTTGACTTTGTGTTCAAGATTGTTGTTTGGAAATATTTTTGGTCTTGAAACGAAAGGAAACACTCTCTTTTCATCCCATAGGTAGGCATACCGAATGGTAAAGTGAAATATTTTCATACGCATATTGCATGGTTTTACTTTTTTGTCAAAACACCATGCATTCACCTAACTGTCCACTTTAAAATTAATGTTATAGTATAGGTTAAAATTTACATAGCAATTGGAGTGATAGGTGAGAGACGTGTTCAAGCGTCGTTAAGCATAGGAGCTATCGTTATTTGTCTACATTACATCCCGGGACTCATGTGGTTCTTCCACGTACTGTCGATATATCGAACGACCTTTCACGTACCATTGAGGTATATAGAAAGGTGCTTCACGTACTCGATTGTATATCAGAAGGCCCCTTGTGTACAGTTATGCATTACACAGCACTACTACCAATTCGAGCTCCCACGTACCTTGAGTATATCAAGAGACCCCACTAGGATACCTTATCCATTTGAGAAAATCCCTTTGGCCATCTTGCTTGGAGCCATACACCGAAAATAGCATTCGGGGAGGTTACTAAACACATACCCTTGAGGTATATTGCGAGTGGCACCTTCTTGACAATCCTGGTGAGAGACCTAACTATATTACCTCCTCCTATCATTTTAAGTGTGCTTGTTTGACCTATAGCTTGTGTAGGGAAATTTTTCGGGTGTGTTTTCTAGTTTTTCAGACCCTAGATTAGATAGGAACTATACAAACTGGTTGAGTTAAGACAGTCCAGAAGAGTACAGGGCTTGCCACCCGATTTTATTCCTGGATCAGGAGAAAATCCAAAGGAAGCTATCGACCAAGGAGCTACTACCACCTCCCAAGTGGGAGATAATGCGGTTGCAGAAAGTGGAGGACCATATTCTTCACACTCGCCTCCCTTGGTCCAACAACCTTCTCAGGGAAATACCTCGTTCCATTCTTCCATAGAAGGTCATGTTGATGATACTACCCGTCCGGATTATTGTCTCAATGCTCTATTTTGGGACACCTCTATAGGACAGGCCATTGCCTCGTTTGGCACCCATTTAAACTCTTTTGAAGATGAAGAAGAACATAGGAAATACCACGCAGCCATTCTCCATGCACAGGAGATTGACAGAAAAATAGATGACATATTGGGCACACCACCATCACGTTCCAAATCTGTTCCTGTGGGATACCGTTCACTTGCCGATTCTATGACACCCATTGAATCGATTATAGATCACACGGTAACACCACACAACCTAGGTCAAAATACCACCCCCACCACCTCCCATGTTATGTTTGTCCCCAATCCTCCCAGGTCTTCTGCACCTGGGGCCCAAACTTCAATTCTTGTTCTGTCATTACCTTCTAGTGCCGGGGAACAACCCCCGGCACGACCTACGTTATCTGGCACCAGTATTGTACCTAGTCAAGGACAGACCTCTAATATAGAACAATCTATAGTTTATGTCCCTCCCACCCATAATAACGTGGTTAATCCCCCATCCAGTTCAGGTCAGCCCTTGGGGGCACAACCTGTTACCATTCAGTCTTCCAGAGGTTATGGTTATCAAACACCTGTAGGGAACATTAATCATCCACCTAATCCTACAGGAATGCCTTACGCCAGAATTCCATACCCTAGTAATACTTTTACACCATGGGGGAAACCTAATTGGTCTTACATGCAAGCCATGAGAGGATACCTATACATACTGTAGGAGGTGCTGGAGAACCTCCTTATGGAGGTCCTCCCCCTGGGGGGCCTAATGGTTCCGGAGGACCTGGCATCTTTCCTCCTTATGGTTCTAATGGTCCTAGTGGTCCTAGGGGGCCTGGTGGCTTTCCTCCTAATGGCCCTAGAGGGTCTGCTGGCCCTCCTCCTAGTGGTTCCGGAGGCTTTGAAGGTTTACCCCCCAGCGACCCTGGAGGGTCTGGTGGTTCGCCTCCTATTGGCCTGCCTCCTAGTGGTCTTGGTGGTCCTGGTGGTCCCGGAGGCCCTAGTGGTCCTAACGGTCCTGATCCCGAAAATCAACCCTAAGCGGGCATATTTTTCGTTAGTTCTTCATCACATCAACCTGTCTATCAGTCCACTTACAGTCCTACTGGTAATTATATGCCATATCAATATTACCAGTATGTGCAACCTAACCGTCAGTTACTTTTCCTAGCAAGTTTTGACTTACCTGACTTGTCCAAGTTGATTAATGACCCCATTCAACACAATCCCTCGTGGCCCCCCATTCTAGTAAAGTTACCATCGGACATCCCAAAGTTCGATGGGAAGCAGGGAGACGATCCGAAAAACCATGTCATGACATTCCATCTATGGTGTTCTTCAAACTCCCTCATGGATGATTCAGTTTGGTTACGACTTTTTTAGTGAACTTTGACCGGTACAGCCATGAAGTGGTACATTGAATCTCCACAACATTCGTTTGTGGATTTTGGGTCCTTGGCAACTGTGCTTCTTACACACTTTTAGCTCCCTATCTATTATGAAATGGGTGTTGATCTCTTAACCTCTCTGCAGCAGAACACTTCCACCCACATATCCGATCATATCCATGTGTTGAGGCCTGGAAATTCGCAGGCGGAAACAGTAAGGGATTCTCCCCAATCAACGTTCCCAACTAGCCCGTTGACTATTTGGTATAGGGAATCCGTTCGGTTTTACGGTCTGACTACCGTAGGTCAAAGTAACAAACAAGGGTTTTACCGATTGCGGCCCGGCCCACCGGAATTTGTATTTTTGCCTTAAGTATGAAATGCAAATTTCTAACTAAATGCAGGGTGGTGAAGGATGCAAGGAGCATTCACAAAGTGATGCGCAGGTTCTTACCTCTTGTCTTAGGCTCACCATGCATCTGAAACACTCATGCAGAAATGAAATGACTACCTATCTATATGCCTACCTATCTATCTACATATCCTATCCCCGGGGAGCCAGCTTGTGATTAACATATATGACTAATGTGGAGTTGAATGTGTAGTAAAAGCAATTACAGATAGCTGACATTAACCTTTACACACATGAACAGCGAAAAATATTACACAACCAGATAGCTAATTGTTTATGATAAGCATACATTACTCATGGTAGAGATTTCATAAAATAAATCAGAAATCATTAAGCAAAGACATAGGTCATGAAGTTAGAACGATCTCACGATTCATGGATATAATGCTGAAAAACAAAGTAGTTCATCTTTCGATTATCCATGTCAAAACATTTGAAATCCCACCGATCTTCTTTCAACAAGCAAACTGTAACTTTTATTGCAAAAGGAAGTAGTTCTTCTTACAACAACTTTCCAGTCTTTCTGGGGAAAAAAGCCCCTATTCCTTCTACACTTCCTATTTTATACAAAAGGTAAAATTGGTTGGGTTGCCCAAAGTGACCTTTGGGCTTCCCCAACGCTTCATTTTCCCAAAAAGCTTTTACAAAATATTAAATTAATACAAAGTTGACCGGTCCTCTATGAGGAGGGTCCCGCTTGGTTTTCCAGGAATTTTCAAAAGCGCATGTCTCTAGGAACAGGATATTGATTTCAAACTTGTCAACTTGGTTCCTGATGGCATCGATCCTTGCTGGGCTCAACCTCAGCTGGTCTTCTAGAACCTTTATGCTAACGGCTGCATGACCCACTTCATTCTTCAGTACTATAACATCAATGGAGTGAATATGCTGTGTCCTAGCCTCTGCATCTTGATGCCTTTTCTGCAACATGTCCAGAAAGGTCTCGTGATCTAGGAACTCTTCAATCCTAAGCTCGGCCTCTATTTGACAACGGTTGTACGCATTGAGGAACCTTCTAAAATATTCCGAGCATGCTACCTGTGTCCTTTTGACAGCCTTTTTAAAATCTTCAGCCGTGCTGATGGCAAATTCTACCAGGCTGTGATCTCTCCTGAGGGTTTGATGATCTTTGACTACTATCCCTTCTGGTATCTCTGCATCATCTTCTGGTCTTGCCATTCTGGCATTCAAGACTTCCAGCACATCCTAGGACCGATCTGCGAAATAGGAGGAAGTTTCTATGATCTCTTCCAATCTGCTGTCCATCTGAAGGACTTTGCATCTCTCTTCTTCTAGAGCCATCTGCAGCTGTAGCATTTTAACTTTCTGATCAATTATATATTCTTTAAATGGCTGCAGATCGACTTGATGTTCCTTTGCTGTCTCCAGTTCAGCAGTCAGAGAAGCCAGCTTCGCTTTCAGTTCTTCAGTGTAAAAGTATTGGACTCGTAGATGACATTTTGCTGCGCCTCCAGGTCTTCCACTTTTTCCCTCAACTGTTCTCTCTCATTCTTCAGATCTTGGACTTCCTGCTGTACATTTTCTAGAGCCTCTTGCGCTGTTTCCTTGGCTTGAGCCTCTACCTGGAGGGCATGGATTTCACCCTTTGTGGATTCCATTTCTTTTAGGGTATGTTCATACTTTCTCTTGAGTCTATTGCTCTCTCCTCTTTCTCTTTTCACTGTATCTTTTAGCTGAGATACGGCCTTCTTGGCTGACTCAAGTTCAATCATTACCTTGTTGATATTATCTGTGGAGGCATCAATTAATGCAGCTCCGACTTTGATGGTGAGCATAGGATCCTCATCCGTTCCTAGCATGACCGCAGTGTCTGTCACCATTTTCCCTGATAGATCTTTGGCCTCCACCTTCTTTTCCATCCTCCTCATGATCCTCTTGGTGGCCCTATCATAATATACAGTACTGAAGTCAGGGACTTCTTCCCCCTTCTTCTGTACGAAAGGCACTATTTGGAGAATAGGGGTTACAGGAGTGCTAGCAGTAGGTACTTGAAGGATTTGCACCTCAGGGTTTTCCTCTTCCTGACTCTACCCTGTTGGTGTTCCAGAGGTTGACTGTTGTATTAACTTTATTTTCTCAGCCTCTTGCTCCTGAAGCTCTTCATCCTGCTTTCTTTTTGCTTCCTCAGCTGCCAGTCTAGCTACTTCTTCAGCTTCTTTGGCTGCTTCCTGTGCTTTCTCAGCTGCTTCTTGGGCAGCTTTCCTCTTCTCTTCTTCTCCCTTCTGCAGCCATTCTGTAGTCTCCCGTTCCAGCCTCTGAGCCTCCTCATTTATCCTTTTGACCTCTTCTTCAGCTCTGGCTTGTTCAGCTTTGGCTTGTTCTGCCCCTTTTCCACCCTTGGTGGGGTGCTTTGGTTTGAATCTTCTGCTGAGTGCAGTCATGTTAGGAGCATTTCGAAAAATAGACTCATCCTTATCATAGTGATGGGCATATTCAAAGTACACTTTATGCTTCTTGCAGTGCTCAACCACTTTTCCATGAGTGTCATTGCGCCGGAAAGGCATTTCCCCAAGATGAAACTTCCCTAGCTCCTCTATAAACTCCGCAGCTTGTTTTACATTGGCGAATATGCAGCTGCCTAACCTGAATGGTAAAGGGGGATAGGCTGTCTTCTTATGATGGAACAAAAAGTGACCAACTCCGTCAATGAACACTTGTCTAACTGCCTCTTTGTGGATTATATAATCCGTTGCATACTTTGGCATCAGATAGGGTGTCTTTGATCCTCCATACATTCTCAGATACATACCATTTTCTGTCAGGAAATAATCTCCATACTCCTCTATCACCTGCATAGCCTCTTCCGACATGCAGTTACATTCCGTCCGGAAGATGAGCTTGTATAGTGGCATAATGAAATGCTCACATACTTCTCTGTAGTAACTGTGGTATTGATGAGCCCACAGTGGTTTGTAAGCTGCATATACGGGCATTCTCTCCCTATCCCAGGCACACTGGAGACCGAGGAAAGGCTGGTTACATAGTATGCAGTCTATCAAAAAGGAACTCATATAGAATTCAGATATTTTCCGGGCTTCTCCTCCTCCCAAGGGTGCAGCTACGCAAGAAGAGAGACTGCTTGACACGAGGCTTGCCCAGTTGAAGATTGTTCCTTCTGTCGCCACATGGAACATAAGGGGTATCCACTCCAATTTGAAGAGTCTACCATTGGCCCTACCAAAGATCCGGTTTAGCATCAGGGCTATAAACTTGTAAGGAGCTCTTAATCTCGCTGTATCATAATCTTCGGTTGCTCTGTGTCGATAGAGCTTTCCTGGTAAGAGCATTCTCTTCAGGGTTTCTACTAAATCCATCCTGAGGTTGTCCAACCACTCATTTGACAAGAAGACTTGAGGCTCTGGGAGGTGGCAAGCCAGCGCCACGTATCCCGGGCTAAATGCGGCATAGCCCTGCCCGTCTATATTTCCTATAATCATTGTGTTGTTGTTTGTGTGGGGCAGAATCCATCTCATAACATCAGAGCATGGGAACAGCTCTGGTCTGGTAGCCACCTTCATGATGGCGGATTTCTCTATGTTGGCATAAATGGGCTCCTCTTCGAGACCCATGTCTGGGACTTCCCTGCGGGAAATCATTCTGTATATCTCACCCCATTGATATTCAGGCTTGACACCCGAGACACATTGGGTGTCCTCATAGATATATTCAGTCTTTGTGACGACCTCTATTGCTATTTGTTCTTCGGCCATATGGGCCTTCTTTTTCTGCCTCTTGGACATTGTAAGTTGGGCTTCTTCCTGCCATGTATAACATTATGACATTAAGCAATTTAAAATTACGACCCTTGTGCAGCAGTTTATTCTTTCTTAAATGCATCATGACTGTAATGAAATTCAGACCTAAGTCCTTCAGGCTGAGGAATTGAACCAGCATTCAACATTGTGCCCTTTGCTATTATCTTATGTTAATGTGCAAACAAGAAAAGAAACCAACACATGTAGGCACAACCTAGCCATGTCCTAATTATCAAACTACCAACACGAAATATACTCAGTCCACTACTGCAATATAATGAGCAATGTCCTTTGACCGCATAATAATAGAACTGGATTTATTTATCAACGGGCATAGCATTAAATCTACATTATTTTATAGTATGCCATTTTCTCCAATGAAAATATTTGTAATGCAAATGCATAAATTTCAAACGCAAGGTGCGACTACAACTACCCACAATATCAAACATTTCGACGACAACAGGGCTTCCTCAAGGATAAAAACTGTGACAGCCTATGCTGCTTGTGGCAAGGTAATTACATCCGTGGGGTTATAGACTGCGGGCATCAACCTTAAAAATTTTGCACACGGCGCTCCCACCTGGATCGCCATCCATGAAAACCTCAAAGGCAAAAACTTAAGCGGCGCAGCCCTCATAACAGGGTTTCAAGCAGTCGAGATTGATGGACTGCGCAACGCGGGCAGAGGTAGGGGTTTGAAAATGGGCAAACACATCAAGTAACTGACCAGCCGAGGAAATTAAACCGCAGGAGAAACCACTGCAAACGCTGGGGCCTCATCATTACAAGAAAAACCTAGGTGCAGGCAGCAAACAACCGCCTGCACCGCGCCCTCCTCTACTGCGCTCGCAGACAAAGAAAAAACAGGCTGAGGTCAAAATGATAATATACAGGCTCTAAAGAACAATGGCTCCCCCCTTAACCGCAAAACCATCAACCTAATCGGAAACTCAAAATGTAGGTGCGAAATGCCGGGCGGGCAAGGAAAACGACTACGGCAACCAAAACGGCGGTGGACCCTTGCATATATATAAAATGGGGCTTTCTCAAAACACCCAACCGCAGCACACAAATCCTGGAAGAAAAAAGGCATGGCAAGAATGGCCTACCTGGTCACGATGCGAAGCTGACGGGGCGAGGATAACGGAGCCTCCAATTGACACCTAGACGCAACACCAGCGCGAAAGTCCACGGGGGTAGAGGAATTGACAGCGCAGAGGAGAAACAAACAGCTCGGTCCCAATCAATAATAAAAACTAAAACCCGTCCCTGCATATATATAAAAAAGGCCGCACGTGCGGCGGGCTTTGAATCAGCTGCGCGACGCAAGTGGATTGGGCAGCGAGAACTCTAGCCCATCCGCAACGGCGAACAGTCACCAGTCCCAACTCACCCACAATAGCTAATACGCCACGTGAATCAACAAACAATCGGGCATCGACGGAGACCCAAATCGGACGCCAAGACCTCGTTCTCCTCCGCAACGGCGGGCTTCGAATCGGCCGCGTTCATCCGCAACGCCGAATAGAGCGCTCAACAAATACAAAGATCAGGCGTCGGCGTATACCCAGCTCGAAGACCAAGAACCCAGACTCCTCCGAAATGGTGGACCATGATAAATTTAAATTCTCCCACAACGGTAGAACAATAGCTTCGATACGCGGTCGAGGGAAAGTCAAAACACACGCGGAACGAAAAAGGAAGTCAGAAATCGAGATGGTCCGCAACGTCGGAGGGCAGAATCAAGATCCACCCGAAACGGCGGTAGGGGAAATACTTATCCCTTCCAACGTAGAAACCCAAGGCGCCCACAACGGTGAAGAATCAAAAGGCATCCGCAACAATCAGAGACCCAGAAAACACCCGCCACGATGGAAAAATCAAATAACTTAATTCCTGATTCAAAGGTTTCGAGAGATATGGAAAACAACGATGAGTTCAATCAAGGATAGGATTTTTTCAAGCATTTAAGGGGAAAGAATATCGATTTACAGCAAATCAAAGAGCTGGAAACGTTCCCAAAATCCATAAACTAAAAGTCATCAGACTAAAACCAGGCAAAAAACTGACTTATTCAAAGTAAAGGAGGGTCCAAAATTTTTTAGAATTTTGGGAAATTGTTGCAGCTGCAACAATTGGCAACTACCTGGTGAACCCCAGATTTCTGAATTAACTCTCGTTCGCAGCTTAAGACTGTCTGAATAAAATCGAAATCTTCCAGATATCTGTATCCCTAAGTCAGCCAACTTATGCATCAAATTACTCAGAAGAAGTCTATCTTTTCGGGAAAAGGTAACACCAGCAGTGTTTCAGGTCTGATTAACTCTTTTGAGGCCAAATAAATGAGGTTCATTTTACCTGCCCTTTGGAAGTTATAGCTTAGACACCACAGGATTGTGACAGAGGGTGATAGTATTATCCTTTTGTTCCTCATTCCCATGCCAATCTACACTTTTGTGCCTTCTTGAACTTTAGTTCTTTTGATATGAGTCCTCCTATAGGCCTTTCTTACTGAATTTTAATTCAGGATCCTCTATCCCATAGTGTCCTTTTGTGTGAATGATATATTTCATACTTCAATTCACGGACGAAGAGGATCTTGTGGCCATTTAGTACTTTTATGCTCTGAGATGGATGCTTTTTCGAGCTTTGCTTTGATATGTCTTGTTTCTCTTAGGAGTTTTGACTCTTACGAGCTTTTAGCCTTTTCTTAATTCATGGCATGGGATCATTTATATGTGATAAACTATCCCGCTCTGCTTCCTTTCCGTGGTTCTTTTGCTGTCAGCTTCCTTGGGTATTTAAGATGTGAGATGGATGGAGCCTCTAAATAGTACTTCAGACCCTTTTCACTTCTGAGTTATTTATAGGGATTAAGTAAGACTTCAACTGAATTCCCTGCTAGTTAGGAATACGATTACTGGAAGACATTCTATACTTTAAAGCCCAGTCTTTCGTTGAGGATTTAGTTAATACACAACCCTGGTGTTTCCATTTCATCCAAAGTTTGCCTCCTATTTAAAATCAAAGGAAAACTAGCAAAACCATAAAGAAAACAGCAGCAGAACAAGTAATCAAAAGGAAGAAAAACATCAACGCATTAAAGCAAGAAAACAACATCTAATATTAAGAAAACAAAAACAATTTATTTATGTACAACAGAAAACAACATTTACACCCATCCCTGAAAAATTTTCAAACTAAAGAGCTAAGGGATGAGCTGGATTTTAGACATAATTTTTCTAACCATGATCCAACTATGTTGTTATAGAAATGGCACCCATATCCAAAACCCTACAATCATTTCTTTCAGCCTGAGGGAGTTGAAGGAGCTCAGGCTGAGTGTCCATCATAGGACTGGCCTCTTTTGAAGTGTGATGTCTCAGCTTACACTCAGTGAGATAGTTTCCCAGGACAAAATCAGCAGATTCGTTTTCTTCCCCTAGCTTAGTGACATTGTGCTTCATAAAGGGCTCTCTTAGAATCTTAATCAGGTTTGGGCTACCCTTCTGAGGTAACCACAAGTGAGACCAATCTGAAGCAAAGTACCCATTTAGTCTTGACGCCCAATCTTGGTTCAAGATCATTCCATAACTGTCAGGTATGTCTACTACTATGATGTCAATGTAATGGCATGTCCTTTTATCTACAGATAATCAAATCAGAACGTCCTCCATTTCCCCTACTACTTTGAAACTAGTTTTGTCAAGTTGAGTGACATCCCAAATAGTAGGTTTTAGCTGCCCATTAAGTTTTTTGCAGACTGCCAGAGGCATAGCATTCGTGGACGATCCAGAATCCACCAAACAATTATGCACCTTATGATTTAAAATCTCAAGAGTCACAAGGAAAGGTGGAGCGCTGGTTTTCTTTGTCTTGATCAACTCGATCTTTTCTTCCACGGGTTGATTTTTTGTAGGTAACTCCTCTTTGATTTTCCCGGCTTTTCTTTCCTCATCATCCTCCACTGGTTTGGCAAGTTCAATGAGTGGCTCTGTTTCCTGTTTGCTAGGAATGTATTTAGGCATGTCATCTTTAGCTTTCACATCAACCTGCCCCTTTACTTTCTCTTGCAAATCTTGAACTTTTGAGATTATTGCATTGTCTTTAATGGCCAGGTTTTCGTCTTTTGTGGTTGTAGGGGTATATTGAGACTTGAGAACGTCTTCTTCCGTGTTAAACAGTGAAACTCCATTCCATGAGAACATAGTATCATCCTCTGGTTTGCTTATACCCTGTTTCTTCTCTTCATCCTCACCACTGTCCCTAGTCAATTCTGGGTCCAACAACTTATTCATCGCCAATGTCATTGAATGTAACCATTGAGGACACTTCTTCTCAGAATGAGGTTGTTGATGAAAAGTACAGAAATTATCCCCTCCTATTTCTGTTATGTTTATTGATGCCGAATTTGGAGGAGGGATTTTCCATTGGTTGTTATCCTCTTTTTTTGGATAGTTGGGCTTATGAATTTTCTGAATATCCCTTTCCTTTTCCAAATCTACAACTCGGTTGGATAGTTTCTGAAGCACTTTCATCATCTCATGATAATCATATGTTTGATCTTCTCTATATTTAAACAACAGTGAGCTTTTTCTTATAGTGGTCTTCTCTTCAAGTGAGTCAGGATAGTCCTCTATACTCTCACTTTCAGCTTCTACCCTCTCATCCTCGTGATAGGTTTCTATCAGTGTAGGCTTGACTTTCATCTTGGCAAACATGGCCAGCTCAGGTCCTAAGGCTGAGGTATAATACTCAATTAAGACTTTGTCTGAAGGTCTGTCTGCAGCAGAAATTTTTTTTAAGTACAATGAAAATCTCTGAGTGAAATTATGTACCTTTTCATTCTTCTCTTTTCTTAACAAACCAAGCCCTTTCATCAATGAGGCATGTGTCTTCTGAGTTGTGTATTTACTTCTGAAAACTCTTTCAAAAGTGTCCCAATCAGGAATGGAATTAGCAGGCAGACTGAAATACCAAGATGCAGATGCTCCTTTCAGAGTGTGTGGGAACAATCTGCAGACCACATCTTCATACTCCCCAGCCCTTAGTCCTTCTAATGCTAGGTAAAAACTTTGGAGGTGATCCTCTACAGCAATATTTTCCACAGGGTCAAACTTAGGTAAGAGCTTGTCAAAGGCTTGAGGTAGGTTATGCAAAGGAGGTGTTAAGTTCAGAGGGGACCTAGCTCTCCATGCAGGCACAGGATTGAGTTGATTACCAGCCATAAGCAAAGGTACACGAAGGGGATGCTGGGAAAAACAGTCCTTCAAGGATAGCACCGCAAACTGTGAACACTTGGGTCAGGTTGAAAGCTTCAAACATCTGCTGGTAGGATAGTCTCAGGAAATTAAGTTCCACAGCCAGCCTTTTACTGGCGGCCCTCCTTCTAGAGCCAAAACTGTTGAGGCCTGAAAATTCACAGGCGGCAACAGTAAGGGATTCTCCCCAATCAACATTCCCAACTAGCCCGTTGACTGTTTGGTATAGGGAATCCATCCGATTTTACGGTCCGGCTACCGTAGGTCAAAGTAACAAACAAGGGTTTTACCGGTTGCGGCTCGGCCCACCGGAATTTGTATTTTTGCCTTAAGTATGAAATGAAAATTTCTAACTAAATGCAGGGTGGTGAAGGATGCAAGGAGCATTCACAAAGTGATGCACAAGTTCTTACCTCTCGTCTTAGGCTCACCATGCATCTGAAACACTCATGCAGAAATGAAATGACTACCTATCTATATGCCTACCTATCTATCTACATATCCTATCCCTGGGGAGCCAGCTTGTGATTAACGTATATGAGTAATGTGGAGTTGCATGCGTAGTAAAAGCAATTACAGATAGCTGACATTAACCTTTACACACATGATCAGCGAAAAATATTACACAACCAGATAGCTAATTGTTTATGATAAGCATACATTACTCATGGTAGAGATTTCATAAAATAAATCAGAAATCATTAAGCAAAGACATAGGTCATGAAGTTAGAACGATCTCACGATTCATGGATATAATGCTGAAAAACAAAGTAGTTCATCTTTCGATTATCCATGTCAAAACATTTGAAATCCCACCGATCTTCTTTCAACAGGCAAACTGTAACTTTTATTGCAAAAGGAATTGTTCTTCTTACAACAACTTTCCAGTCTTTCTGGGGAAAAAATCCCCTATTCCTTCTACGCTTCCTATTTTATACAAAAGGTAAAATTGGTTGGGTTTCCCAAAGTGACCTTTGGGCTTCCCCAACGCTTCATTTTCCCAAAAAGATTTTACAAAATATTAAATTAATACAAAGTTGACCGGTCCTCTATGAGGAGGGTCCCGCTTGGTTTTCCAGGAATTTTTTCCACGCTGCTGCCTCAGCAGCGAGGCCTTCAAAAGCGCATGGCTCTAGGAACTGGATATTGATTTCAAACTTGTCAACTTGGTTCCTGATGGCATCGATCCTTGCTGGGCTCAACCTCAGCTGGTCTTCTAGAACCTGTATGCTAACGGCTGCATGACCCACTTCATTCTTCAGTACTATGGCATCAATGGATTGAATCTGCTGTGTCCTCGCCTCTGCATCTTGATGCCTTTTCTGCAACATGTCCACAAAGGTCTCATGATCTGGGAACTCTTCAATCCTAAGCTTGGACTCTGTTTGACAACGGGTGTACGCATTGAGGAACCTTCTAAAATATTCCGAGCATGCTACCTGTGTCCTTTTGACAGCCTTTTTAAAATCTTCAGCCGTGCTGATGGCAAATTCTACCAGGATGTGATCTCTCCTGAGGGTTTGATGATCTTTGACTGCTAGCCCTTCTGGTATCTCTACATCATCTTTTGGTCTTGCCATTCTGGCATTCCAGACTTCCAGCACATCCTGGGACCTGTCTACGAAATAGGAGGAAGTTTCTATGATCTCTTCCAATCTGCTGTCCATCTGAAGGACTTTGCATCTCTCTTCTTCTAGAGCCGTCTGCAGCTGTAGCATTTTAACTTTCTGCGCCATTATATATTCTTTAAATGGTTGCAGATTGACTTGCTGTTCCTTTGTTATCTCCAGTTCAGCAGTAAGAGAAGCCAGCTTCGCTTTCAGTTCTTCGGTGTATAAAGTATTGGACTCGTAGATGACATTCTGCTGCACCTCCAGGTCTTCCACTTTTTCCCTCAACTATTCTCTCTCATTCTTCAGATCTTGGACTTCCTGCTGTACATTTTCTAGAGCCTCTTGCGCTGTTTCCTTGGCTTGATCCTCTACCTAGAGGGCATGGATTTCACCCTTTGTGGATTCCATTTCTTTTAGGGTATGTTCATACTTTCTCTTGAGTCTATTGCTCTCTCCTCTTTCTCTTTTCACTGTATCTTTTAGCTGAGATACGGTCTTCTTGGCTGACTCAAGTTCAATCATTACCTTGTTGATATTATCTGTGGAGGCATCAATTAATGCAGCTCCGGCTCTGATGGTGAGCATAGGATCCTCATCTGTTCCTAGCATGACCGCAGTGTCTGTCACCATTTTCCCTGATAGATCTTTGGCCTCCACCTTATTTTCCGTCCTCCTCATGATCCTCTTGGTGGCCCTATCATAATATACAGTACTGAAGTCAGGGACTTCCTCCCCCTTCTTCTGGACGAAAGGCACTATTTGGAGCATAGGGGTTACAGGAGTGCTAGCAGTAGGTACTTGAAGGATTTGCACCTCAGGGTTTTCCTCTTCCTGACTCTACCCTGTTGGTGTTCCAGAGGCTGACTGTTGTATTAACTTTATTTTCTCAGCCTCTTGCTCCTGACGCTCTTCATCCTGCTTTCTTTTTGCTTCCTCGGCTATCAGTCTAGCTACTTCTTCAGCTTCTTTGGCTGCTTCCTGTGCTTTCTCAGCTGCTTCTTGGGCAGCTTTCCTCTTCTCTTCTTCTCCCTTCTGCAGCCATTCTGTAGTCTCCCGTTCCAGCCTCTTAGCCTCCTCATTTATCCTTTTGGCCTCTTCTTTAGCTCTGGCTTGTTCTGCCCCTTTTCCACCCTTGGTGGGGTGCTTTGGTTTGAATCTTCTGCTGAGTGCAGTCATGTTAGGAGCATTTCGAAAAATAGAATCATCCTTATCATAGTGATGGGCATATTCAAAGTACACTTTATGCTTCTTGCAGTGCTCAGCCACTTTTCCATGAGTGTCATTGCGCCGAAAAGGCATTTCCCCAAAATGAAACTTACCTATCTCCTCTATAAACTCCGCAGCTTGTTTTACATTGGCGAATCTGCAGCTGCCTAACCTGAATGGTAAAGGGGGATAGGCCGCCTTCTTATGATGGAACAAAAAGTGACCAACTCTGTCAATGAACACTTGTCTGACTGCCTCTTTGTGGATTATATAATTCGTTGCATACTTTGGCAGCAGATAGGGTGTCTTTGATCCTCCATACATTCTCAGATACATACCATTTTCTGTCAGGAAATAATCTCCATACTCCTCTATCACCTGCATAGCCTCTTCCGACATGCAGTCACATTCCGTCCGGAAGATGAGCTTGTATAGTGGCATAATGAAATGCTCACATACTTCTCTGCTGTAACTGTGGTATTGATGAGCCCACAGTGGTTTGGAAGGTGCATATACGGGCATTCTCTCCCTATCCCAGGCACACTGGAGACCGGGGAAAGGCTGGTTACATAGTATGCAGTCTATCAAAAAGGAACTCATATAGAATTCAGATTTTTTCCGGGCTTCTCCTCTGCCCAAGGCCGCAGCTACGCAAGAAGAGAGATTGCTTGACACGAGGCTTGCCCAGTTGAAGATTGTTCCTTCTGTCGCCACATGGAACATAAGGGGTATCCACTCCAATTTGAAGAGTCTACCATTGGCCCTACCAAAGATCCGGTTTAGCATCATGGCTATAAACTTGTAAGGAGCTCTTAATCTCGCTGTATCATAATCTTCGGTTGCTCTATGTCGATAGAGCTTTCCTGGTAAGAGAATTCTCTTCAGGGTTTCTACTAAATCCATCCCGGGGTTGTCCAACCACTCATTTGACAAGAAGACTTGAGGCTCTGGGAGGTGGCAAGCCAGCGCCACGTATCCCGAGCTAAATGCAGCATAGCCCTGCCCGTCTATATTTCCTATAATCATTGTGTTGTTGTTTGTGTGGGGCAGAATCCATCTCATAACATCAGAGCATGGGAACAGCTCTGGTATGGTAGCCACCTTCATGATGGCGGATTTCTCTATGTTGGCATAAATAGGCTCCTCTTCGAGACCCATGTCTGGGACTTCCCTGCGGGAAATCATTCTGTATATCTCACCCCATTGATATTCAGGCTCAACACCCGAGACACATTGGGTGTCCTCATAGATATATTCAGTCTTTGTGACGACCTCTATTGCTGTTTGTTCTTCGGCCATAGGGGCCTTCTTTTTCTGCCTCTTGGACATTGTAAGTTGGGCTTCTTCCTGCCATGTATAACATTATGACATTAAGCAATTTAAAATTGCAACCCTTGTGCATCAGTTTATTCTTTCTTAAATGCATCATGACTGTAATGAAATTCAGACCTAAGTCCTTCAGGTTGAGGAATTGAACCAGCATTCAACATTGTGCCCTTTGCTATTATCTTATGTTAATGTGCAAACAAGAAAAGAAACCAACACATGTAGGCACAACCTAGCCATGTCCTGACTATAAAACTACCAACACGAAATATACTCAGTCCACTACTGCAATATAATGAGCAATGTCCTTTGACCGCATAATAATAGAACTGGATTTATTTATCAACGGGCATAGCATTAAATCTACATTATTTTACAGTATGCCATTTTCTCCAATGAAAATATTCGTAATGCAAATGCATAAATTTCAAACGCAAGGTGCGACTACAACTACCCACAATATAAAACATTTCGACGACGACAGGGCTTCCTCAAGGATAAAAACTGTGACATCCTATGCTGCTTGCGGCAAGGTAATTACATCCGCGGGGTTATACACTGCGGGCATTAACCTTAAAAATTTTGCACACGGCACTCCCACCTAGATCGCCATCCACGAAAACCTCAAAGGCAAAAACTTAAGCGGCGTAGCCCTCATGACACCTAGGGTTTCAAGCAGTCGAGATTGACGGACTGCACGGCGCGGGCAGAGGTAGGGGTTTGAAAATGGGCAAACACATCAGGTAACTGACCAGCCGAGGAATTAAACCGCAGGAGAAACCACTGCAAACGCTGGGGCCTCATCATTACAAGAAAAACCTAGGTGCAGGTGGCAAATAGCCACCTGCACCGCGCCCTNCTGACCAGCCGAGGAATTAAACCGCAGGAGAAACCACTGCAAACGCTGGGGCCTCATCATTACAAGAAAAACCTAGGTGCAGGTGGCAAATAGCCACCTGCCCCGCGCCCTCCTCTACTGCGCTCGGGGACAAAGAAAAAATAGGCTGGGGTCAAAACAATAATATACGGGCTCTAAAGAACAACGGCTCCCCCCTTAACCGCGAAACCATCAACCTAATCGGAAACTCAAAATGCGGGTGCGAAACGCCATGCGGGCAAGGAAAACGACTACGGCAACCAAAACGATGGTGGACCCTTGCATATATATAAAACGGGGCTTTCTCAAAACACCCAACCGTAGCACACAAATCCTGGAAGAAAAAAGGCATGGCAAGAATGGCCTATCTGGTCACGATGCGAAGCTGACGGGGCGAGGATAGCGGAGCCTCCAATTGACACCTGGACGCAACACCGGCGCGAAAGTCCACGGGGGTAGAGGAATCGACAGCGCAGAGGAGAAACAAACAGATCGGTCCCAATCAATAATAAAAACTAAAACCCATCCCCGCATATATATAAAAAAGGCCGCACGTGCGGCGGGCTTTGAATCGGCCGCGCGACGCAAGTGGATCGGGCAGCGAGAAATCCAGCCCATCCGCAACGGCGGACAGTCACCAGTCCCAACTCGCCTGCAATAGCTAATACGTCACGTGAATCAACAAACAATCCGGCATCGGCGGAGACCCAAATCGGACGCCAAGACCTCGGGCTCCTCCGCAACGGCGGGTTTCGAATCGTCCGTGTTCATCTGCAATGCCGAATAGAGCGCTCAACAAATACAAAGATCGAGCGTCGGCATATACCCAGCTCGGAGACCAAGAACCCGGACTCCCCCGAAATGGCGGATCATGATAAATTTAAATTCTCCCGCAACGGTAGAATGATAGCTTCGATACGCGGTCGGGGGAAAGTCAAAACACATGCGAAACGAAAAAGGAAGTCAGAAATTGAGATGGTCCGCAACGTCGAAGGGCAGAATCAAGATCCGCCCGAAATGGTGTTAGGGGAAATACTTATCCCTTCCGACGTAGAAACCCAAGGCACCCGCAACGGTGAAGAATCAAAAGGCATCAGCAACAGTCAGAGACCCGGAAAACACCCGCCACGATGGAAAAATCAAATAACTTAATTCCTGATTCAAAGGTTTCGAGAGATATGGAAAACAAGGATGAGTTCAATCAAGGATAGGATTTTTTCAAGCATTTAAGGGGAAAGAATATCGATTTACCGCAAATCAAAGAGCTAGAAACGTTCCCAAAATCCATAAACCAAAAGTCATCAGACTAAAACCAGGAAGAAAACTGACTTATTCAAAGTAAAGGAGTCCAAAATTTTTTAGAATTTTGGGAAATTGTTGCAGCTGCAACACCATGAGTGTAGAAGGCGGAAAAGGCTTATTAAGGCCCCTATTCTGGATCAGTTATTAGCTGATTAGTTCACCAAATCTTTGTTGCCTCCAATTTCCCGAGATGTGGCTATGGGCGGTGTCGTTACTGAAGAGCAGGCTATTAGTCGAGCCCAATATCTAGACTTGGTCTATTCCCAGTCTGGAACTCTTTATGACTTGATTCCTCAAGCTCCTTACCCAAGCACCGATCCCGCAAAGCCACAAGCAGAAGTACCTGTTGATGGGATTGTTGGTTCAATCCAGTCTCCTTCAGCAGCGAAACCTGCCAAGCAACCCCAGACTACCACCCCTACTCCTTCAACTCCTAAGGTTTCCATCGAGGTCAATTCCATTTAGAGTACTCAAACCTCGGGAAACAATAAAAAGAAGGGTAAAAATAAGAATAAAAACCCAGAAACCAACAGGAGAATCCAAGACCAACCAACAGTGATAACTATAAAGGGAAAAGAAAGGAAAAATATCCATGTCTGCTATGCAAAGGTGACCATTTCTCAAAGGAGTGTCCCCGTCGGGACGAAATATCCCAATTTTTGAAGTTAAATCCCACACCCGCAGTACTCACAGATCCTTTTCCCTCTCAAAAACAATTGATAGACCACATGTCTAATTAGGGTAACTCTAGTTCATCAAAAGAAGTTCGCATGATGTCTTCAGATACCATTAGTCTACAGACTCGAAGTCAGAATTATGACAAATCTGTAGACAAGAAAGAAGATCATTCTTCTTATAGGAAAGCTCCCTCAACTGGCTCTCCTGAATCCTCGTTTACTATCCCCCTAACCATCGAGAAGCCTACTCTCGACATGATTTTGCGTCCACCCAAGAGTACTCTTCGGAAGGCTGTATTTAACCCTAATGCTTGAGCTGCTCAATTTTATAATGTAGTTGAAGATCTCACTCAAGCACCTTGTGCAATGTCTACCTTAGAAGTACTCCAAAGTTGTCCTACACAACGCAAAAACTTGTTAACGGCTTTAGGATCTTTAGACCCGGATAATACTAATTTGATTCATTTCAATGTTGAGAACTATAAGTCTAGGTTACCTCATAAACTTGCTTTTCAGATCATTACGAAAGTAGTTGGAAATACAATTTTTAGAACGGTTCTAGATGAAGGAGATTCGACCTCGGTTTTGTCTCTATCTTGTTGGAAAGATCTCGGCTCTCCTGAGCTTGTGACATCCCCTATGACTCTGAAGGCCTTTGACGGATGAGGTTTCCAACCCCATAGTCTCATATTAGCCCTCGCAGTCGAGCTTGGGGGCAAAACCGTTTCCATTCAAGTAGAACTGGTAGACACCCCGTTAGATTACAACCTCCTTCTAGGAAGAAATTGGTTTTATGCCATGATGGTTATCGCTTCGACAGTATTCTGAAGATTCCAATTTCTGCATCTAGGGAGAATTGTTACCATTGACTAGCTTGATTTATGCACACCGGATGTTACTACCTCTACGACTAATAACATCGCCATGTTAGTCCAGTCCCCTCCTCCTTACCAGTAGATTGGGGTAGGCATGTTGAAGGATTAATCCCTTATGGAGATTTTTCCATCCACTCCTCCTAACACGGATATCGCAACAGTCCATATGATCGCCTCATTTGATTATGAGCCTAAGGGCAAATAAGTTGTTGATTCCACCTCGTTGAGTTCACATGAAGCAATGTATGACACCATTCAAACTTTTTTCGATGATCACACTAATGATATTCATCTAGTGGCTTTAGATCCTTACCATTTACCTTACTGGTTAGAACCTTCTCTTCTTGTTCTAGATTATCTCTCTGAGACTTTTCCTTTCGATGATTCCATTATGGAGATCATGAGTACGGATGAGTCCATTTGGGAGGATCACCATCATAGATCCATGTTCCTCCCCAACACCAGTTTGGTTCACCATGATTACGCATCCCTGTTTCCTACTGATATTGTCAACGTACCCCAAAGTCCCATATTGTTGCAAGACACAGATTCTGAAGGAAACCTTTGCAACATTACTCAGACGAATCCGATTGACATATCAGCCAAGCCTGATACCATCGAGCAGGTTCATGTTGGGAAGAATTGCTCGGCAGATGAATCTGAAGCATACAAGGCACTTTTCAAATAATTTCGTGATAATTTTGCTTGGTCCTATGAAGAGATGTCGGGGATTGACCCATCCATTGTGGTCCATGAGATTAAAACCTATCCCATGGACAAACTTGTCAGGCAAAAACTAAGGCAAGTCCATCCTCAGAAGGCCGCAGCTATTAAAGCTGAAATTGAGAAACTTTTCAAAGTTCGGTTTATTTATCCTGTACCCCTAATGGAATGGGTATCGAACATTGTCCCTGTCAATAAAAAGCAAGGCACCATTAGAGTTTGTATCGACTTTAGGGATTTGAATAAAGCTTGTCCCAAGGACAACTTTCCTACTCCACACATCGATCAGATTATCGACAACTGTGCTGGAAGTGTCATCTTCTCATTTATGGATGGCTTCTCTAGCTATAATCAGATTGAGATATTACCCATCGATCAGCACAAGACGGCATTCATTTGCCCATGGGGAACCTTTGCATATAAGAAGTTACCTTTTGGCTTGAAAAATGCTGGAGCCACGTTCCAGGGTGCGATGTCCTATACGTTTCATGATATTAAATATATTTTTGAACCATACCTTGACGACCTCCCCTCTCATTCACAGTGACGGGAGGACCACCCTAGTCATCTTAGAGAGATATTCCTGAGATGCCGTCATTATAATATATGGCTCAATCTGCATAAATGTGTTTTCTGTGTTGAGACAGGACGTCTGCTAGGTTTTGTGGTCTCTAAAGATGGCATCCAGATTGATCCTTTGAAAATTGCCACCATTTTAGCTCTACCAGCCCCAACTAATCTCCTTGAACTCCAAAGTTTGCAAGGGAAGGAAAACTTTCTCCACCGTTTCATGTGCAATTTCGTAGAGAAAACGCATGGTTATATGCGTCTCCTCAAGAAGAACACCCCGTTCTTTTGGGATAACCAAGCCCAACGCTCCTTTGATAATCTTAAACACACTCTGACTCATTCACCCGTCATACACCCCCTGGATTATTCAAAGGACTTTCTCTTGTATATTGTTGCCTCCGCTACTACTATTGCTATGGTTTTGGTGCAGGAAAATCCCAACGGTCAGGAGCACGTGATTTACTATGATAGTAAGAATCTTATGGATTTTGAAACTCGTTATTCACGTGTGGAAAAGTTAGTATTGGCCACAGTCATTGCTGTACAAAAATTTTGTCACTGCATTTTGCTCCGCACAACCACCGTATTGGCAGACTAGAACCCTATGTTTTACATCCTCACTCGTCAAGTGCTCGGGGGCAAGTACTCCCAATGGATAGTCATACTACAAGAATTCATCTAGAATTTTCCAAAGCCACATCAAAGAAATCCCTGGTCTTTGCCGAGCTCATGTGTGATCTTCCCTGTGCTTCGACGGAATCTGAGCCCAGTGATTCATTTCTGGATGAATTCCTGTTCCTGATTAGAACTACCCATCCATGGTATGGAAATTTGCTTATTTATCTCCAAACACAACAATTTTAGCCGCATTTATCCCGTGATGATTGCCGCTGTATCCGTCACCACGCGAAATACTACCTCATCCTGAATGATACCTTGTATAGAAGTGGGATTGATTCTATTCTTCGGCGATGCCTCACCCATGAGGAGGATGAACATGTGTTTAATGATTTCCACTCTAGATCATGTGGCGGTCATTTATCTGGGATGGCTACAGCCCAGAAAATCCTTCGCACTGGCTATTTCTAGCCTTTCGTCTTCAAAGACTGTCATGAGGCTGTTAAGAAATGCCCACCTTGTGAACATTTTTATCCCAAAAAGCACACTCATCCTGCTCCGATTCACCCCGTCATTTCCATTGGCCCATTTTTCAAATGGGGGATTGACTTCATGCATTGTAAGCCTACCTCAGCTGGGGGGCATGGTTACATCATCGTAGCCATTGACTATTTCACAAAATGGGCTGAGGCCATGCCTACATATGCGGAATATGGTAATACTGCCGCTCTCTTCCTGTTCAATCATATCATAGCTATATTTGGAGTCCCGCAGTCCATTGTTACTGATCACATATCACATTTCCATAATCAAATGATGGAGGAACTAAGTTCCAAGCTAGGTTTTCACCATGAAAACTCTACGCCATATTATCCATAAGCTAATGGTCAGGTAGAGGCCATTAACAAGGTTTTGAAAACTATGCTTCGTCAGATGGTTGGAGATCATAAATCCAACTGGCACCACGTACTTTTCTCTGCTCTTTGGGCCTATAGGAATTTAGTGAAAACAAATACTGGTTTCACGCCTTTCCAGCTTGTCTATGGACTTGAAGCTGTCTTACCGATTCAATGTCAGATTCCATCTTGACAACTTGCCGTCGAAATTCTCCCTGACACTTCCGCAGAGGAAGAAATATTTTTGTACTTGAATAACCTTGATGAGACTCAGAGAGATGCTGCCTTGGCTAATGAGGCACATAAAAAACGTGTCAAGGCACAGTATGATAAATTAGTTCAACCTCGTCTATTTAATGAGGGTGACCTTGTTTTGACTTATGACCAGAGATATGACAAACTAGGGAAGGGTAAGTTCGAGTCCATGTGGTACAGTCCTTTCATCATTTCTAAAGTTTTAAAGAAAGGAGCCTACGAGCTCGTTGACTACGATGGAATCCCTTTGGGGCAACCTCGCAATGGGTTGTACCTGAAAAGGTACTATGCCTAGGTCTTTCTTGGATAGTATCTTGTATATATGTATATTGCTTGGCTTTCAGTGTGCTTTTAGTATTTTCAAGATGGTTTTGAGTTTAGTGTATGCATCTGTTTATACCATGTTTTGGTCATGCAGATGGCTTTCTACGGCTTCGCTGATGGTGCTTGCTGCCACACCTTGAATCTCGCCTCAGCTGCTTGGGTCCTCTATTCCCTGGCTGAAGATTTGGTCAGTTCAGGAGAGGTTTGTATTGGTCCCGCTACCAATAACATCGCCGAGTATCAAGCAGTAATCGGTCTTCTGACCGAAGCTGCCTCCCAAGATGTTCACAATCTGGTAGTCTTGATGGACACACAACTTTTCGTTTGTCATCTAAACCATGTCTACACCATTAGAAATCCTATGCTTCTCTGTCTTTTCCGGAGGGTACGTTTGTTAGAAAGGTCATTTGAAACCATCACTTACAGGCATATCCCTAGGGAACATAATGTAGTTGTTGACTCATTAGCTAATTACATCCTAGATTGGCATATTGCCCATTCATGATGTTAAAATCAAACATGGTTCATTGTAAATAAACGATTAAAGACACATAAAACTCATGTAAAATACATTTACCATTTGAGACATATAAACACCAGGTAAAAGTCTGTATATATATATATATATGAACAAGTTTACAAAAAATAGGTCATGAGACCTCATCTGAATCACGTAGGCTTTCAAGCAAAAATCACCATACAAAATCCTGAAGCTATCAGCTTTCAGTAGATATCTCATGTACACAATGACTAGTTATGCTCGTGGTAACACATCACTGCCCGAGCTACTCTACGTAGCAGCCTACTGAATCGACCCGGCACTCCCGCTGTAGGTCTCTGATACCTCAGAGGGAGGTCATCAATGGAAGCATCTGGGATGTCTAAGGTCAACCTATCCAGGTTTTCCTGTAACTCCCCAGTGATATCATTGCCCTGCGGTACAAAGCGGGCTCCAGCTCGTCTATCCAATGGAGAAGCTCCCCAGGTCGGGCTACTCCAACATCTGCATGAGAATATCCAGGTCTCGTTACTTAACATAAAAAATATAAAACATCAAAAAACATAAAAACATTTTATCCATTTTAGGGTTTTTGCTTCTTATCGATGTCACCCCACTGTCCGCCAGGTGGGAGCGGTAGGTCAGGGTCTCCACTGAAGTCTGTAACCTCATAAGCATAATCCTCCACCATGAGGATCTGATCTCGAAGCCATCTGAAGAACGGGTCACCGAACTTCACCTTCCCCCTGCCCACTCTAGTATGGGCCATAATCCGAACCCACCTCTGCATACAAGGGTCCCACGCTCTCAGCTTTGTAAAGACCACCTGAGGTACCCACTCGAAGAAGAAGTAGGCTATAATGGAACCAAAGACAAACTGCTTCAATTCTTTCTGCCGACACTTAGTCAGCTGATCTTTGAATATCGAAAGCAGAGCTTCCGCCCAGTTGAATACTGTAGGTGCCATGGCCTCTATGGCATATAAAATGTGTGCCCTAGAAGCCTGGTGCACACCCTGACTCCCGACCACTCTCTGCATAGTAAATAAGACAGTCCGTAGGGGCCCGTCTGTCACTGCCCTGATGGGGATTTTCTTCCCCGATGTCCTCGTCCCTGGGATACAGTGATGATCTATCAACTCTCACATAGTAATATCCCCTCCTTGGGAGCCTGTCAGTGAGACGGGGGCACCCCATCTCGAGAGTCTAGTCAAGAAGTAGATGTCCTCTACCTCTACTGTCAGAATATGAGCTCCAACCTCAAAATGTTGCTGCTACGAATTCCACATCCGAAGTATGCACTCTAGCAACCACTCATGTGATACCATGCTAGGGTTCCGAAAGAATTTCAGGATCCCACAGTCTCATAATACGGCTATACAACCCGCATTTCTTTCAGTGAAAGCGTCATCATTGTCATGTTGTCTTTCTTTCCATAACACCATGATGGATTAGCAAAAGAAAACCAAAAACAATCATAACACATATTAGAATCATCTTTAATAATTTAAATCCAAAGAAATGATTTATTTCTACTTGTGTTATCATTTTTGAATCTTCACGGTCGGCACTGCCTGTGCGCCATTGAATACAGGTGGTGGCACCTCCTGTGAGCCTTGTTTTAGGTGCGGTTCTAGTGAGGTACAGTGTATCCCGCAAGGGATAAGCGCGGTGCCCATTCCTATGGTTTTAGGGCTTTCCATACAAGCCCAAAACCCCATCAAAACTTAAAATAAAGACTATGGAAAGGAAGAGTAGGGTTTTAACTGTTACCTAGGACTGACAACGCTCGAATCCGACGGTGGAAACTCCCGATATCAGCAGCTGAAGATCTGACTAAGAAAGTGCTCCAAACGCTCTCCAATATGGGTAAATAGTAAAATGATTTGATTTTTCACTATTTACATGACTTATATACACATTTTTGGGTTTGACATGCTATAGTTTTGATTCAAAATCACTTTTTACCTGAAATTTATGAGTCGTAACCCCTTAATGTTAGTTATGAGTGCATTTAACACTTGTTTTTTGAGTCGATTGTAGGATAGAAGAACCATAGCAATAAATCTTTGGGAGTTTGTTTATTACTTTTTTTAACTTGCATAAAACAAAAAAAGTTGATGAGCGTTTGTTACGTCACTTTGGTCACACTCTTTAAACCTAGTATCAAAGGCCCGAGGCCATTTCCGATTCTTTCCAGGCTCGTAAAAAATTGACATTGTGTAAAGAAACCTCATGGAGTCTTCTTTCACCTCTTTTCAGGCTCCTTAAACACGAAAAGATCGTCGAGTCTATTTTCGATTCTTTCTAGGCTCGTTAAAAAATGACATTGTGTAAAGAAACCCTATGGAATCCTCTTTAAACTCTTTTTAGGCTCCCTAAATACGAAAAGATTGTTGAGCAATATTGTCTTCTTCATGCTCGTTAAAGCATTCGAAGAGTTGTCTCTCCGATGGTAGGTTATCTCTTTTTCGGTTCGGATAGACTATTTACGAAAAAGGAACACTCCAGCCAATCATGACTGGAAGAGTTCTCTAAGGTATGATTTTATCCTTTCTCGGGACTTAGAGACTAAATCATATGAAAAAGGACCCCTTTGGAGTCTTCTTCTGTAATCGTTCAGACTCTCTAAACATGAACGATGCCAAGTTTTCTTTCATTGGACTCGTTAATTTAAACATTGAGAGACCCATTTTTGGGAACGAACCCCTCCTCTCTCAGGTTCGTAAAACATATGAGTCTCGAATTGTCTTCAGACAAGCTATACCGAGTGTTTGTTACCCTGTTTAAACTCGTAAAACCAAAAAGAGGCACTCATCGATCATGATGGGGGAAATGGGAAGGGAATCATTTTCGCAAATAAATGGCAGTAGTTTGTCATTACCTTTGAACATGGCACTTGTCTGCATATCATGTCAGTCAATTGGGTATTCAACTGATCTCTGTGATGATCCACTTTCATGAGTCATGTCAATCCTTTGAGTCTTTCAAAAGAATGCATTGTTCGCTATCGTATTGTGTGTTTGTCCCATTCAGTCATGCTGCCAAGTATTTTGTCGTGCCGCCTGATGTTCAAAGGGAATTTGAAGAAGTTTTACCTCTACAGTCAGAACAACCTCTGTGTCAGTACTTTTGAGTCAGTCCTATGGTTGCTACATTCACATCATTCCAGAACTATGTTATGAGTTTCGTGTCGTCAATGTGGGACTCATCATGGCCCTCCTTTGACGAGACTTTTCCCGTCGACATCAGCTCATCATCTAGGAAATAGTCTTAGAAACAAAAAACTTAGTACATTGAGATTTGTATTCCTTAATGACAGATTCTCTTGCTCTCGACATAGGCTCACATCATTGACCTTTGATCTATAGAATTAACTGGGTGTTCGACATCAGGACATCTATTCACACTCAGTAAATTGTACTAGGGTACCTTGGGAATCATTGACATCAATGGCGATCTCCCTCGCACTTGTTAATGGTTCACATCATTGGCCGATAATCAAGTGGTTTCTACCATGTTCAACTTCAGATCATTGTAATCACATGGATAGAATTGTACTTTGCAAAAGACAAGACGAAGACCCTGGGTATTTGTTTAAAGCACTCATTGCTTTTCCCCAGGTTGCGATGGAGTTTTGTATATTTAGCATGGATCCACATTTGTATGGTCCTGGCTATGCTCAAATTTGTGTCTGTACGACATAGATCTACATTGTATGTCTGGTAGCTATGTCCAAGTTTGAGTCCTCTATCATATGGATCTACGCTGTATTCTAGTAGCCATGCTTGTTTATTCCTCTCATGGATCTGCCTTGTATTGGTCTACAGCCATGAGTTGGTTACTTGTGTCTATGAGTCAAAAATATTGATGTATTATATATGTCAACTGGACGACATGCTCCGATCGAGCTGACATTTTCACCTCGTAGCGACAACTTGTTCTCTCAAAGCTCTCGTTTATTGTATCCCTCTAAGAATCACACTTTGGGGGGCATTCTGTTACACCCAAATCCTGTCACCACCATGTGATAAGACCTTTGACTTACATATTTGCCCTTAATCCCAGCACATGGAGTGGAAACCCATGTTGTTTGTCAATCTTTCATGAAAATACTAAGCACCGCGTTTTCCCTGTTAACCATGAGCGATACCTTGCTCGCACCACCTGCATCCTGTTGTCCATAAACGGTGCCACCACTTGTGGCCTTTGGTCCATAAGCGTTTTTCACCTGAATCGCTCTGTCATAAGAGGAGAAAAGTGGTACCCTGGGTAAAATGGGAAAAAGAGAAGTTTCTCGAGGCTTCTAGATCATGAGCCTCATGTCCTCGCTTATCCCTATCATTTTGGGTCAGTTGAGCTCGAGATCCCCTATCATAGGATCTTAGAGGCCACCTCACCCACAAATCTCTCAACCATTCCTATCCATTGAGCCCTATAAATACAAGCTCATGTCCATGGTTGAGGGGGGAACCATAGAGGTATTGTTATGCTGTTGGATTGACCACTTGGCCCAAGCCATTTGAGAGCATAGAGAGTAAAGTTGGAGCTTATGGGGATTATGTGTTGGTTTCATGGATATGCATGTCGACACTAAGGCTTAATTGGTTGTAAACTTCTCCATTCATCTTAATGCAAAGCTGATTTCCGGCCCACATTACTGTTGTTTTGATTTTGCATGTAAATGTTGTTAGATTCCTTAGTCACTAACATGGATCAGTAGATTATGTTCTAGTAGCTTTAATTTGTTTGCATGTTTGATCTTATTGCAGGTACACAGGTTCACTATTGAAGCAACATTCTAGGTGTCTATGACATCTAGGGAGGGTCTTCATCCTTTGTCATTCATTTGTTCTGGATCTGAACCATTCAAACCAGAGGAACAACTTCTGTCTGCAGAAGGTGAAATATTCTTGCTTACATGAAGCTCTTCCATGAAATACCCAGCAAAAACATACACCCTAATGTTGTCACTTACAATTTGCATACTAATGGTTGCTGAAAAGGAGGGAAAAGGCAAGAGGTCACCAAAGTGCTTCATGAGTGCTTCATGAGATGCTAAATAAGGGGTACAATGTGAATTATATCACATACAATGCTCTGATTGATGGTCTTTGTAGAGAAGGAAAGCTTGAGTTCTCTGGTTTTTAGATGTTTTGGTGCAAATAGGTCATTATCTTGATGAAATTACATACTGATATAATACACTTATAAATAGGTTTGGCAAGGTGGGTGATTTACAGAAGGCCAGGGAGCTTCTTCAACAGATGTCACAGAAAGGCTACAAGCCTGATACAAATTAATAGATGGACTCTGCAAGCATTGTAGAATAGACAAAGTTAGCACATTTTGCTCACTTTGTGTATACTATTTAACATGGCAAAGTAAGACATTATGAATATTAGAGGTTGTGCTCAGATTTAAATTGATTAATGTTGGCATATAGCGGGCTTAACCAACCCACAATTTTTAAATGCATAAACAATTGAGGAGATAGACAGATAAACTTTCTGACACAGAAGTGGCTACTAGTTTTTTTGATGGTGTGGCACAAGATGGAATATGTGGTGCTAGTGTTTTACTCGGGATAAATGATGAGCATTTTTTCAAACTTAAATTTAATTGTGGACAGAAGCAGAACATTTTAGCACTTTGGCGTTTGGTTTAATTTGCTACTATTCTGGGTATTGATTTTCTAAATATTTTTTGGGATTTAGTGGTTATTGTAAACTGGGCAAATCAGCTATGGCCTCTACAGATTATCTCTCTTGATCAATGGTGTTAGAGGACTAAAACTCTCTTGGCTTCTTTTCATGATCTAAACATCAAGCATATATAGAGAGAGCAAAACAGAGTTGTTGACTCCCTATCCAAAGCTGCTCTTGATACTGGGGAAGGTCTTCTTTTGTGGGAAGTACCCATTGAAGATATTTTGGTTGACAATGGCTCAATCCATTTTCTGGAATCTGAAGATGTTCCATGGATGGCACTCTACAATTTTTTTTTTTTTTTTTTTTTTTTTTTTTTTTTGTTTGCTTTTTTTTTTTTTTTTTTTTTTTTTTTTTTTTTCTGTCGTTGTTCTCTGTTGAAATTTTGAGGAAGATCTGTTATGATTAATAGCACTTTTTGATGTGTTGCCTATATTTTGTATTTTTGGCTTATGGTTGGGAAGATTTTGAATACTTCAGTTACTCCACTGATGTGAAATAGATTCAAGCTCAACAAGGTTAGCAAAGGGAGAAGGTGCCTTATGGCCTCCATCTCCTCCCATTCACTGTTAGTATTTGTAAAATAGTTAGATTTTATAATAAGAAAGGAAACTTGGTTCTATTGATTGCCATCTTCATTTTGTTTTGACGTTAATACCCTTTTTAGTAATTTGGTTATTTTCAAGTTTCATGAATTTTGATTTCTACTTAAATTTTACCAACCAGTATATGGAAATGCGAAAAACAATGCTATCATGATTAAGCAAAGTCATAGGCATTGGTTATTTGAGGCAAATTTCATTTGTTTATCATTGAAGAAAATTATAGGCAAACTTTCATTTTATCTTGTCAATGGGAACATGTGGTTTAACTTCTCATATTTGTGAAAATTTTAAACCCTAGGTGACTGCTGTCTTTATTATCTCAAAAATTAATTTCAGATTGTAACAATCATACAACAATCACACAGATTGTTGGAAAATAAATAGTGGAAGTATAAACAATTACACATATACACAGATGTTTTTTCCTCCAAATCATCTTATTATTAACTTAATCAAAGCTTACAAGGCAATCTCCATAGCTACTACAGCTGCACAATAAACAAAATCACCCCAACCTTATGTGTATCATGTATGACCTATTGAAACAAAGTAAGCCTACACCGAAACTGGGGTGCTGCTATTTAGTCTATACATAGTTGTCTGTACAATTGTATGGACTATACCATACAGCTCTGTCCATAGAATTGTACGGAATGTATGGATCTTTTTGTACAACTATATGGAATTCCATTGTATAACACCATCTTGAATCTGCCATTTGCTAGTCGATCCTCTCTCTGCAAATCTACCAACAAAACTTGTCTTAACATTATTTTGACCTGCCTTTATACGTGAACGGAAACCCTAATCTTATAGCAAAATGTATGGTTGAGATCATTGTAGTCATACTCGAATTCGGGCTAGCTTGGGACTCAACAAACTCTGCTAATATTCTACAAAAAGTCGACAAATAAGAAAAAATTAAAATATAATAAACTTTGTGCACACAAATTATACAAATGTCATTTCTAATCCATATAAATTATAAAACCGCATTCTACATCTAAATTCATTTGATCATCTCATAAAAATCTTAAACCTTAGTCTCAAACTATATATATTTATAATTTTATATATGTATTAAATAATTGTGTACTTTATATATATTTATAACCTTTTATAAAGTACAAAATTATTTAAATAAATGTATAATTAATTTAATTATAACTTATATTAATTTATAATATACATCCAATTTTAAATTATTTTATGTGAAGTGTATAATTTAAAATATTTTAAATCTATTATTTAAAATGTGTTAACCATATAACATGCTTTATTATTAAAAATGTGTTAGTTTATGTACCAGTTAAAGTTATAATTCATGAGTCAATAGGTACGAGGAATTTGCATATTGGATTGGCTCATATAAATGAGATGTTAAATTGGAGAGGGGATTCTTTGTTCCCCAATAACAACATGAATTGATTCATTTAGCCAGAGATTAGGATATACAGATTGAAGAGATGTTTAGGTAGTTTACTGATTTTGATTTTATACAGTGAATTGGTTAGGGCCGATTGATCTATCTGTGTTCGGCTAGCAATAGCTCCATCAGATTCGACTTCCATCGAGGTACGAGGAAATTTACGCTGCCCACCGAAGTGATGTGCACAGGCATTGTGGGTGGGATAACCTCGATGTTGCAGGGAAGATCAAAGGGGGCATCTTGTGCGATGGAAGTGAGGCAAAAATTTTCCACTGAGTCAACATGCATGAGGAATGTTTTACCGAGGCACAGACTCATGAGTATGGGCATGTATATGGCGAGTATCATGCAAGCGACGAGTATGGGCGAGTACAAGTGAGTCCCAAGTTTGCACAACAAGTTTCAAGCGAGTAACTGTCCCAGAGCTCACTTGACCAGACTCGACAGGCTTGGCGAGTTTGAAACGAGTCTAACTACACTGGTTGAGATTAATCTAATCACTATTGTATTAATACACTTTATTAGACTCAATCAACTAAATATAAGACTTCCACTTTACTCCTAAAGTTAATTACAAAATAGAATTAACTTGAACTACTTCAAACACATTCGCATTTATGTGCAAAAGTTCTTGTGTGGGCTACATTCTTCAATACTCCCTTTGAGTGAGGAATGAATTCTGCACCAATCCAAGTTTGTCTTCGAATGTTTCAAACTTCCCTTTTGTTAAAGGCATAGTCAGAATATCAACAACCTGCTAATTTGTGGGTACATACTTGAGCCTTATTGTTCTCTTCTGAATCCTATATCAGATGAAGTGATATATGATCTCGATGTGCTTGGACATGTCATAAAACATTAGATTCTCAAAGAGTTTGATACATCTCTGATTATCATATTAAATTGCAGTGGGATCCAATTTTTAATCAAATAATCCTAGAAGCAACTTGCAAACTAGATGGCCTCACATTTAGCAGTATTGCTTGCCATTTACTTTGCCTCTACTAAGTTGAGGGCCACAAAATTTTGCTTACTGTTGAATTAAGATATCCTCATTGCTCCCAAGCTAGAGAAACACACTGATATGCTCTTCTCGTATGATGCATTGCCTACTCAATATGAGTTTGTATACGTCTACAACTTCACCTCACCGTCTCCAAGATATCTCAAACCATACTTCAATGTGCCCCTCAAATGGTATCTAAGCATATCGGTTCCACCATGAACTAGCTCAAGGTGTTCACTGCAAAACATATATTTGGCCTAGTGTTGAACAAATACTTCAAGCAATCTATTCGTTACCTCTACAATGTCAGATCCACCATATCTAATTATGAATTTGTTACAAGGATTTAGATTAGTGATCATAGGTGTGGCCATAGGTTTGCACTCCTCCATCTAAAACCTCTTCAAGATCTCCATTGCATACTTACCCTGCCCAAGGAAAATATCCCTTGGTCTTTGTCAAACCTCCAACCCCAAGAAGTGATGCATCATGCCAATGTCCTTCATTTCTATCCCAATCACCATATCTACCTTGCACCTGCAGTGAACTTCTCTAAACTCATAAGAAATAGGCCATCTACATACAACACCAAAACAAGCAGATAAATCCCAACAAATATAAAATATAAGTTAGGATTTGCTTTAGTTTTGTTGGATCCCATACCCTTAGGTATCCATCGATCATAGAATATTGAGCTCTTAGTGTCTACTTGAGTGCATATAAGGCCTATTTCAGCCTATACAAACATGGGACTCCTTCCCTTTAATCTCAAAACCTCGAGGTTTCTTTATGTACACTTCTTCCTCAATTTTCCCATTGAGAAAAGTTATCTTTACATTTATATGTTGTATCTTCTATCCCATAATAAAAATTAAAGACATCACTGCTATAATGGAAGTGTATTTGGAGGTTGGAGCAAAAGTCTCATTGTAGTCCACTCCCTCTTTCTGGGAGAACTGTCTCGCCACAAAAACCATTTTGTACTTCTCTATGTTGCCATTTGCAACATGCTTGATCTTGTAGAGCCACTTGGAACTCACTACTAATTTTCTCTTTGGTCTTGGCACTATTTCCCACATATCATTCTTCATAATGAAGGTGTACTCCACCATGGCATCCCCTCCAAACCTGCCTCCTGAAAACTTGAAGGCTTGGAGTTTATAATGTTATTCATCATGCCATGCAATTTGGAAACTTCTTCGATTGTCGTCTCTCCTTGAATGTGCTCATTGGTGGGGTATGAACATGATCTTGAGCATCCCTCAATGTTTGAGTGAACCACCAAGGTCTCTTGAAAAAAGTAGTAGGAGCTCGTGGCTCCTCCTCTATGTTTGAAGACTATTGCCTGAAATTGAAAGTCATTGGTGACTCTGGCTCAATCTTTAGAGCTTCCTGCTTCTCATCCTCTATCACTTATAGATGCAAATTCTTCCTCAAACGTTACATCCTTGCTCACCAATATCTTTCTCTTCTCTGAAATAAAGATCTTACAGGACTTTGAGGTCTCACTGTAACCAAAAAACAAACCCTTCCTACTCGAGGGCTCTAACTCGATCCTCTTCTTTATTGCTATATGGATATTTATTGGACAAACAAAGATGCAAAAATGACTCACCTCTAATTTCATAGTAACGAATGCTTCCATTAGTGTCTTTTCTTCCAAGATCTGGTGAGGACACCTATACTAAATGTAGACTATTTTATGCATACTTCTTCCCATCAAAACATCGACAAAAACTGGTCATGAGTAATGGCCTTAGTAGCCCCTATGATGGATTGGTTTTTTGCCTCTCAAAATCCCATTTTGTTACGAGTTATATGAAATTGTTTAATGTAGACACATTTGGATGTTGCAGTATCAGATCTGAACAAATCTCCAAATAGACACTTGTAAACTGAAATAGACACTCTGACTACTACAACAATCCAAATACGTAGATGTACAACACATTTTTTTTCTTTAGCAAATCCCTTTGACCACTAAGACACAATACTCTATTTTCTAGTTCTTTATTTCATAAACACACAACCCAAAAACATCCCCCCCTAAAGTCCATTTCCTTACAAACTTAACTCCTAAAATATCCCCATGCTTTCCTCCCTCAGGAGTAGTTACAATCTATTTTTAGAAAATGACATATCCCCTTTTTTTCTTGAATTATTCTAACTACCAGAAATGTCGCTTGAATATGAGTTAATGACTACTAAACCTCAACAGTGAATGATCCATGTATTTATAGAGTTATAGCGCATCATGGTTAGCTCCCTCCTGATTCCCACATCCTTGCAGAAACCCTCCAACTCCTTGAATGTATACTCATCCCCATTGTCTAATCTCAAAACTTTGATTTTCTTCCCTATTTGATTTTCGAGTAGAGCTTTGAAGTCCCTAAAACTTGGTAAAGACCCCATCATTGGTCTTTAAGAAGTATATCTAGGTTTTATGAGAGAAGTCTCTAATCAAGGAAACATAGTACATGCTTCCTAAGATTGATGTTGTTGACATTGCTCCACATACATATGAGTGCACTAGGTCTAGAATTCCCTTCGACTTATGCTCATTGATTAGGAAAGTATCCTTGTATTATTTCCAAGCACGCACCCTTTGCATGCTCCCTATTGCTCAATGTTGAAATTCAAAATATATGTGGCTATCTCCCTCATAATTGCCAATGCACTATAAGTGCCCCATCATCTTATACCACAACTTGCATAGGTTGTTTGCGTTCTAAACTATGGCTCAAACAAGTTTAACCTTCAACCTATGCAAGTTGTCTTCCTTCACCCTTATCAGCTGTGTTGCTTTAGACTAGACCCCTTTGGTCTTATAAGGACTTGTTGATTCTTGAACTATAATTTAAATCCCTTATCTTCCATGACCGAAACTGAAAGCAACTTCTTCTCGCGACTTGGAACAAACAAAATATCGTCAAAGTTTATAGAGTTATTTGACTAGAGCTAGAAGGGAATGGTACCAACTCCTAAAATTAGGTACTTGGTATCATCACCAAGCTCGATATGAACTCTTGAGATGTGCACTTTTAGACTTGAAAAAAACTCTTAGATTGATGTCATATGTTTAGAAGCCTCACCGTCCACATACCAAGTGTTTCTAGGAACAATTCTAGTAGAAAGGAAAGATACAATTGAGAAATTATTCTTGAACTTGGAGGAAAACATGTTTAACTAAATTTCAGCAGAGGCTGCTACTTGATTTTGTTGTTGCTTCCCTTTACCCTTATTGTCCAGACACTATGATGCATAATGGTTGTTCTTATTACATATGGAGCACTTTATTTTACTCAAGTCCTTCCTTGGATGCGAGGTTAACTCCTCACACCTTACCTTACCCTTGTTGGATCATTTACCTCAACCTTTCTTTGTTTGACCAAATAGGGCATGGTCATTGTCACCTCCTTGCTTTTTGACCTTTGACTCCATCTAAATCTCCTCTTGGATACAATCATTCCATAGTCTTTCAAATGAAGTAATATTCTCTTGAGCACAAACACCCTGGACAAAATGGTCCAATTGAGATGAGAACGAATTCAATACCCGATTCACTAGCTCTTTGTCTTCAATCTTCTCCTCATTCACGACAAGTTGATCATGAATCTGCATGACCTTATCGGTAATTGTGTTAGATCTAGTCATCTCTATTGATTTGAGTTTGTTATGCAATATCATCTTCATGTTGATGTTCTTTCTTTAGTAAAGGATAATTAGAGCATGGAACATATCTTCATCATATTTTTCTCTGATATATGTGGGATCAAATGATTCTTTATAACATCTATGATATTCCACTTCAATTTTACTTCTTTTTCTTGATAAATTACAAAATCCTATGGATTTGTTGATCGATTCAATGCAGTCTGGACAAAATCCTAAGATCATTTCTTCCAATAGAAGAGTTACCTTTACATGATAGGAAATTTGAGGCACCTTCCAATATGTCCTCAAACCTGAAGCTTGCTCATACCATTTCTGAGCTCTAACACATGAAGTCCCAAATATGATAAGCATTATCTCTGAAATCCTCTAACTATTGGTCTTGGTTCTTGGCAATTGGTTCCAACAGTTTAAACTTTTCAAATCCTCTCAATTAGAGAAGCTTTGATACCATGTGAAAATATTGAACCCTATGTGATTAAAACCCAGGTGTTGTTGTATTAATTGTATATACTTGTCTGTATGTTGATTGAATGGATTGTACCATACGACCATGTCTTATAAATGTATGGGATATTAGTGTACAACACTGTCTTCAACCTACAATTTGTTGGTTGATCCTCTTACTGGAAATTTGCTTTCTCTCCTCTCTTCTAAATGCTACCCCTATCTGATAAAACTTGTGTCTTGACTCTCTATCTTGACTTGCCTTTATAGTTGCGTTGAAACCTTAATCTACCAAAACATTAATCTTCTAGTAAGATGTGTAATTCATATTAATCTAAATCACTAACGTATACATACACTTTATTAGACTCAATCAGCTCAATATAAGACTTTCACTTTATTACTGAAGTGAATTACAAAATAGAATTAACTTGAATTACTTCTGGCACATTCACATTGAGTTGGTGCATACCTTATTGTTCGAGCTACATTATTCAATTATATTTAAGCATAAGAATGCAATAGTTTTCCATGGAAGTGTTTCAATACAACATTTCAAAGCACATGGATTGTATAAAAGGGCCACCAGGTGATTTTGCTCAATGTGTGGACCAACATGAATATGCAACAATGAAGGTAGCCTTTATTCCCTCTATTTTATAAGATAAATGTTTTTCAAGGTATGATACATATCGACACTTTGTTACCCTATGTGTTGAAATAGGTCTCAAGCTTTTTTATTGTTGTTTGGGCTTTGCTTTTGAATGTTTAATTTGGGCAAGAGGGTTGGTTGTGAGCTTATAAGATTGATATATCTCTCAAATGGATGGCTCATGTATGGTATTCATGAGAAGGATCTCTATCCTTGTCTAGAGTGGTGAATTTTATACCCAAACATTGTTGGGCCTTTTTTCATTCCTCAAGGACAGAAGTTTATAAAGACCCTGAAATGCAGGAGGCATTTTTGGCCCAAAAGAGATCTGCACAAATCAAAAAATTTCAAGGGATGGTTGGTTGAAGGCTTATTTAGACATTTGATGGTTTTTAAGTTCTTGTATTCCTCAGCAACAACTTAGTTGTATTTGTACTCTTGTTCCCATTATGGGCATTGTAACCTCTCTTTTTATACTGATATAGGAACTTCTGCAATATATTAGCAACTTTGGGGCAATTATAAGAGCAATAAAGGAAAATTATAGAAAAATGTTGGGGTGGGGAGGCCAAGGATTCATGCATTAGTTGGAAACTTATTTCTAATACATTTCTGCTTAGCCTTAATGGAAACAGTTTTATATGATATAAAGATTATGGTATATTAAAGATTATGGTATATTATAAAGAATACCAATTTTATGTAATAAACAACAACTTTATATCATTTCAAATTTTATAATTTAATGATTGTCATTTAAAAAGACAAAATTCATCATTCCTTTTATATTTTCTTTTATATATTGTATAGTTTCTTTAATTTTAAAAAATAAGAAAAAATTTGAATATTTTTTTATTCCTATCTTTTATAAGTTGATTGTGTGTTGAAGATAATTTATTGTTTAATCATATATAAAATTGTGTGTTGAAGATAATTTATTGTTTAATCATTGGTTATGACCATATTCACTATGCTTACACATTGTTTTTAAAATATATTTATAAACATATATTTATTCAAAATTAAATACTTTGTATAAATATATTTGAAATGATTATGAATTTCATTATTGCGATAAATAATTTTATATAAAATTTTAATATTTGTTTAATATTTTTTATTCCTAAAACTAAATAAATAAAATAAAATTTAGTTGTTGCTTTTGTAATAAATAACTTTATATAAATTGCTTTTATATTTGTTTAATATTTATTGATTTGTAAGTTAAAAAATTATTTGCTTTTTAAATGTTTTGAAACTTGATATGATTTTTTTTTGTAAGTTGGACATTTCAAGAAAAAGTCATCATTTACTAATCTCATAAAATTTACATGTGTTTTATACAATGTTGATTTGGTTTTCTAGATATTATGAAAGTGTGTTCTTATTTTTACAATATTATTATTTTTTATTTAAAATATCATTTAAATATTACTAATGAAATTGATCACTTTTATTTTCTTATTGTCAATTTTTCTCACTCTACATCTTTTTGTTAAACTTGAGCAAAATTGTACTTTTAATTTTATCACTAACACTATCTCAAAGAGACCTTCTTTATTATCTTTTAGTAATAATACAATTAGAAACAAAATGTAACTTTTTTGAGATAAACTTTTTTAATTTTAATTGATATTTGAAGTTCTAGTAAAAAGATAATAGTAAAATGATAATAAATCCACGCTTGCCTAAGAGGTAAGGTCTGTCAAGGTACATATAGTTCTAGCAAATTAATAAAAACAATTTTTATGAGAGACTTAAAACCACTTCCGCGTTTCATCCAATCCATTAAATGTAATTAACTTGACCATCAAGTTCATACATAAAAATAGTTATTGTTGATGTGACTATGTGGTTATTCAAGGTTTGTTTCCAATTAAAACTTGATCAACATTTGAAAGTGGCTACGGGGAACTTTTGGAAGACCTATCAATCAATTAAGAGAATCTATTAGTGAAAAAAAATGGAGGAAAAGAAACCAAATTTAACATTATTCTAAAAATTAGATAATCTTGATTTTTCAAATTATTGTTAAAAGAATATCAATTTAATGTTAAATTATAAAATTTCAAAAATAAATCTTATTTTTTTATTGCATCATAACTTTACATTATTGAAACTCAATCAATCAAGAGAATCTATTAGTGAAAAAAAAAATGGAGGAAAAGAAACCACATTTAACATTATTCCTAAAATTATTCTAAAAATTAGATAATCTTGATTTTTCAAATTATTGTTGAAAGAATATCAATTTAATGTTAAATTATAAATTTTCATAAACAAATCTTATTTTTTAATTGCATCATAACTTTTCATTTTCGAAACTCAATTTTTTGCATTTGAAGTTTTAATTATCTAAAACTTTTTTTTTAATACAAAATTGAATTTAACACCATTTAAAAGACTTAATATATATAAAAAAATACAAACCATCTAATGTTTAACTATTAAATATAATTAGTCTTTTTTGTGTTTAACAATTAAATATAATGAGTATGTTGTGTTTTATATGATTACAAATAGTCGTATAATCTTTAAAAACTATGTAATGTGCTTCATCAATTACTTAGGTTTTGAGGATGAATCCAGCATAAACTAATAAAATAGTAAATATGCAAATGAGTAAACTAATAAATATTAAAAATGAAAATAAAAAACAATGTCACAGGAGTGGCTTTGATATACATAGTAATTACTATTTAAAAACCATATTAATAATAATTAATATGTTGTGTTTTATATGATTACAAATAGAAAACTATGTAATGTGCTTCATCAATTACTTAGGCTTTGAGGATGAATCCAGCATAAACTAATAAAATAGTAAATATGCAAGTGAGTAAACTAATAAATATTAAAAATGAAAATAAAAAACAATGTCACAAGAGTGGCTTTGATATACAAAGTAATTAGAATAATTTGGTGCAAAGCACAAATTAATTTAAAAATGAAAATAAAAATCAATATCATTCTTCTCTAAGAGTGGGTTTAATATACATAATAATTAAATCCAAGGTCGATAGACAAATTTTCGGTTAATTTAATTATAACAAAATAAAATTGTTCAAAGTATTTACAATTTAATAACTAAAAATAAACTACTAAAATTCATGCACATATTCAAATTAATTATAAAGTTCTCATCTATTTTGAAGTTCCAAGTATTTGGGGAAGAAGTAACAAGAATTGTTGGTTCTCCAAAGTAGAATTTTTGTTCTTCATCCCTTAATGTTGAAGGTAGAACTTTTCTCTCTCTCACTTGGACAATTACCATACTTAGAATTCCTCTATCTCGAGATATGTTTCCACCCAAAGAACCCCTATAAAATTTAGCAAAATTTTAAGCCACCCCTCTATGCAAAATTTTGTAAATAGTGTTTTCAAATCATTTTCTTTTGTTTGTTTGATTTTGTTGCTTGATTTGATAACATGCTAACAATATTTTTGATCCTTCATTTTATGGTTTCTAAAGTTGTGCTTTTATGAAATAATGGTTTGGTTTGGTGGTTAGATTGATTTTTGTCTATTTAATTTTTTAGTTTTGTAATTGATGGCTAAATAAAAGTTAAAAACTATGTATAAATATTTAATTTTCTTAAAATATTTTATATATACTTTTATTTTATGTGAATATTATTTTTGTTTGTATATACTAAATATTTTTTTAGTTTTATTTTTGGTAAATAATATTTTTGTTTTCAATTTATATTAATGTTCCTTTATACTAAAGGCTAATATCATGAAGTTTGGAAGAAGCTTTATTGAAGGAGTTACATAATTTATTATTAATTTCATAAATTGATATTTATATTTATTTATATATTTAATAATATTAATTTTATATATTAAACAACTATATTTAAAGTGTTCTTCAAATTTAAATGATGTTCTCCTATGTCAAGACAAGAATATCAATGCATGTTATAGTTTTATTGAAAAAGCATACCATTAAAAAAATACTTGCTTTGGACATGTCAAGCAAATAATTTCTCCACTAAACATTTTTTTTATAATGTAAATTATGTATCCGTAAACCACAACGTTATTTTTTTAATAATGTAAATTATGTATAGGTAAACCAGAACTTACATTCCTTATTTATTTATTTAGAATTTTTTTGACATTTATTACATCGAAGGTGTTATTTACCAGGCATTGTCTCTTTAACGCGGTGAGCTGCACGAGGAGCAGTGTGGGTCTAGATGCAGTGTAGCAGTGTGGGGTCTACACGCATTGTACCATAGGGGTGTCGGACTGGAAATGGACAGACGAGAGAACATCACGATATAAAATGAAAAAGACAAGATGCTCACTGCACGCCAGACGGCACAACAGAAAACAATGTGGAATACAACTGGATACGCATTTTAAGAAAGTAAAAATGTTCGCTATGCGCCATTGACCACATCATAAAATGCTCACTGCGCGCCATAGTGCCCAACAAATAAAATGTTTTGCTGTTTTGCGACTCACGCGATAAAAGACACCCATTAAAAAAATAAAAAAGTTAACATAAAATATTAAAAAGTTAACCATGGTAAAGATTCTCTTACTGTTAATTCCAATTTATATGATATAATATAATATAGATAAAAAATAAAAATAAAAGTTAACCAATAAAAAAATTTAAAAAGTTGACCATTATTAAAGTTTCTCTTGGAGTTAATTTCAATTTATCTATACTGGCAATTGTACCTAGGAGTGCAATAAAAGAACATCGTGTTGCAAGCTAAGCAAGGAGATGTCGACATATACAACAAGAAAGACAATTTAAAGTTTCACGAAAATGAGTTGTAACTAAAACCTTATATCAATAAAAGGAATAATGAAATCAATGAAATGAATATTAAAACAAGTTATCAAAGTGAGGAATCACATAAATCAATGCAACAAATGCTAAAATGCACTATAACCAAAACCCTAAATTAAATAGAGGAATCATGGAAATCTATGCAACCATGATATATTTGATTAAACTAAATCATATTGCTTTAGATTGGAAAATAAGTGATAGAAAATAGATTATATAATAGGACTATCATATAATCATATTGTTTTGAATTTTCATGGTACTTCAACTATTTTGGATTAAACATACATATTATATTTTTTAAACTAAATTTATTATATTAAAGACTAAGGAACTCATAGTTAGTGTACATTTTAGTGAAGATTAAAAAGGTAATACCATGTTTGGAATTTCACATCTATGCTCCCTATCAAATAAAAATTCTATAACGATGTAGCGTTTTTCATGCTCTTCTTATCAAAGACTAAAGAACTCATAGTTCTTGTACATTTTAGTGAAGATTAAAAGGTATACGAGGCTTGGAATTTTACATCTATGCTCCCTATCAACTAAACATTCTATAACGATTTAGCATTTTTCATGCCCTCTGATCAAATTCATTAGTGTAATTTTTAAAACTTTTTATATGACAATTTCAATATTATAATTTTTGTATTTTCTCTAAATTTTAAATACGCCATTTAAAAAAATATATAACTAAAATATAAAATATAAAAATAAAATATTCATAACAATAAACATATTAACTTAAATAAATAATTAAAACTTCTATTATAAAAATAGTAAAAATGAAATTTTATATAATAATTTTTTTTTATACTAATAAATATCATATATTTATAAAATATCGGTATTTTATAATCAAGGACCATATCCAAAATTTAATTTTAGAAAATTATACATAATGAATATCCCAAAACTCTCAACTTTTATACAAGTAATCATTCAATATATTCATATATTTTTTAAAAACATTATGGAAAGAATATAATAAGCTTATAATGGATTTCATTTAAACTAAACCAACATTGTATTTGAATTTCAAGAACTTTTTATATCATAAAGCATTTTCAAATTCAACTTTTATAAAATAATCATTCAATATATTCATGTTACTATTTAGAAATTATGAAAAGAATATGATATGCTTATAATGGATTTCATTTAAAGTAAACCAAAGCTATATCATTGTATTTCTATTTTAAGAACTTTTTATATTATAAAGCGCTTTATTTTTTTTTTAAATTGGGAGATTTACATTAATATTTCATTGTTTTTGAATTTCACCAATTTTTTATATTATAAAGCACTTTATTTTTTAAAAAAGAAATTAAGAGATATTACATTAATATATTAAAATGGTTTGAAGTTCTAAAAAAAATTTTTTTTTTAATTTTTATATAATTATAATATATTTTTTTATCAAGATTAAGCTATCGTGATTGGACTCGTAAAAACGCATCTAATTGGTCCACATGCTTTATATCATCTAAAATTAGCAAGACACAAGAAGATTGGAGATAATTGAGTCAATCCATGTGTAAATCGTGTCAAAACTTTATTCTGCAACAAATGTAATGATTCGCTTTTAGCAGTTCCCTTCGACATGTGTCCAATCCTACCTGCATGCACCCGAGATGGCACAAAAACCATACTTCGTGTTGATATTCAGAAATATTTCCCTCTAAATCAACAACCATGCTGTCAACCACTCTCCCGGATGCAAAAACCCATCAAGAAAAAGAAAAAGAAAGCCCCTTCTATGATTGTGTTACAGTTGATTCCGTTTCAGTTTACCCGGTGCCGAGAGCAAAGCTAGTATCCTCGGCGGGCGCAGATACAGATACAGGTATAGATTCATAGCGAGCAGATGCAACAGGAGAAGTAACGGACTTAGTTTCGGGGGTGACCTCACAACCACAACATAATAGTTCAGGACTACTGATCCAGTTGATCCCGTAGTTTATGTAGTGGCAAAGCTGGAACTAGATCGAGATGAAGATAAAGATGCAGAAGCAAGAGCAAGAGCCACAGAAATTCTGCTGGGCATTTCGGAAGTGTCACATACCCCAATTTTGTAAAATTATGTAATTGTTTTATTTATTTTCTGAGACATTATGTTAAACTTAATCCTAAGTAGGGATTGATGACTCAGCAGAGTCAACAGTTATGGAGTGTAATTGAGAATATTTTATTAATAATAAATAAATTATGGAGACAACAGCATGGGAGAGCTGTTAAAAGAGGTTACTGGTCAAACTGGTTGTTGGAACTAGGTGGAGAGGCAAAGGACAAGTGGCAGCATCCTCAAGCACTTCCTAAGTTGCAGGTGGCAACTTCCCTATATTTGGGGTCATGATTCCCCAAGAAAGTGGAATGTGAACAGGTGGCTCATTAAATGACAGTTAACCCAACTAAGACCTAGGCAATCTTTAAAAGTACTCAATGAAGAGAGCTTAGGCTGCTCAGTTTTTATTCCAGAAAGAATTCATTCAGCTGAATGTTATTCAGGAATTTCATTTGAGGAAAAGGGGAAAGACAGTAAGGAAGTGATTTTGAGTGGATGTTTGTAGAAACTTGATGCTGATTACAGCTATTTGAACTGAGGGAACTGACTAAGAGTTCTGAGTTGATACAGAGTTGAAAGACTGTATTTGTTTTGCTGCACCTAGTTCCAATCCAGGGAGACCAGAGCAAGCTCGGGGGTCCTGAGAAGCCGCTGTTTGAGCGCTCTCCAGGAGTTTGGTAGGGAGGAACGGCCTCCCATTGCTGTTGTTGTCCACAGCATTTAACAGGTTTTTCATTCATATCTTTATGTCTTTCTGTGTATAAATAGATAAATGTTATAATTATTTATATGTCTGAAAAATTGTTTAGTACTTTGGAATGTTAGTAGAAAAACTTGTTAGTATAACTGTGTTTTTCCACATCTGATATCATCAGATAGTACTCTAGCACAGTATCTCAAAGTTTAGAAGAAGTATTCTTCTAAACTGAGTTCCCTAATTTACTTACAGCTATTACAATTGCCTTTCTGTTTATTTTCTTTTATTTAGTTATCCTTCTACAACTTTTAATTAATCTAAACTTTAACTCTGTTCCTCTGAAAATTTTTAACTGTACATGAAAAAGATAGATTAAGTATGCTCGTAGTATAAGTTATAATCGTTTTCTTCTGTTTAAAATAAATACATTACGGATAAAGGATTTAGGTATTTATCAGTTAAACTAATACAATTACAGTATTGTGTAGTAATCTGTATTATAGTAAAAAGTGCATTTACTAGAATTTCTGTACACCAATAATGTTATCAGCTCGGTCAAAAACATATTTCACAAACTGTTATCTTTTAAATAAGATGCTATTTTATGTTTAAGTGTTTATATTGATATTATATAAAGTTTACTTTAATATTATATAAGTACTACAAGAAATATTAAATTTCAAAACCAAATAATAATATATAACATTAAACAATACTCTTATTTACATCAAGAAATAGTATTGTTTTCTAGTAATTACAATATAACATGATGTCATATAAGAAATAATTATATAAATAATTACATACAAATAAAAATCTAGTATATTAATATACAGAATGGAAATAATATATTATTTATGTTCTAGTTTTTAAATTGTTTATAAATAAATAAGGTTACTAAAGGACCTAGTATTGATAAAGAATATCATAACAGAATGATATTATAATAACTATGTAAAATTAGGTTTTAAAACCCTAAGCATTTAAACCTTGCGACTAATGGTAAAAAAATCATAAAGTTAGACAATAAATCTCTACAGATGCTTTATTCTTTTTAAACAGTGTTAAAAGCCTGCAAAGTTACTTAGACATTATAGGTTTTAAATCAACAATCATATTAAACTAAAAATTCAAGGATATATATTTATAAATCAGAAGTAAAGATACAAGCACATAGTGCTCCATCATGGAGCTTAAGCCTTTAAAAACTAAGCAATAGCATAATGAAATAAATATAACTAAAAACATTTACAGCTGGGCTATTAAAACGAAACACAGTAAGTTTTCCTTTGTTTTTATCTATTCATTACAGCAGAAGTAATTGTGAGAAAGAAAAACCAGTTTCTCACAATATAAGTAAAACTGAGAGTAAAATATTACTCAGAACAAAGTAAATAAATAAGAATTTATAACTTGTTCATTTTAATAACCCATAACTGAAAATGTAAGGCCAATGGCCTGTAAAGACAAAACGAAGCGAAATACTGTAAAAGCCAGGCTCGCGGCCTGTGGAGACTTTTTCACATAATAATAACGCAAAGGCTTAAAGCCTGTAAATATTATTTACAAAACAAAAACCTGCAGTAATTAAAAACCAGTTTACATCCACGGCCGTAGCCAGAAAACTCCTTATAGAGTTAGGGTTTTACCCTCATCAAAAACTTTAAAACTAACAGCCATCGCCATTCTTAAATAAAGACAAAGTATGTAAATACAGCCTCGGCCCAAGAGCTGTATATCTTTTTATCGCAGGGGTTTACCCTGGTAAAACGATGGAGTAAGTTACAGCTAAGTGCGATAGCAGAAAACCCAAGAAATCACAGATGTGCACCCTGTCAACACAACCAGCAAGGAGATGTGTTTTTGAAAACCAGGCTTACCCGTGAAAGGTGGAGCTGTATCTTTTAATGATCTTATCTGCGTCGAGAAGGGAAAAATTGCCATCGAAAGGCAGTCGACCATTAGAAGAGCAAAACCTGCCATCAAAGGGCAGTCAGTCGTTAGAAAACCCTAACAAATCAAAGCTAAACTAATCTTTGCTTTAAAGAAATTTGAGTTCACAAAATTTTACCTGCAGTGTTGAGCAAACGAACGACCAGGAACCAGGGTAAACAAACCCTTTCTTCGCCTGTAAGAGTGGGCTGACAGGAAACCAAATTTCTTTTCTCAAAGGAGATACGACTGATAAACCACCAGCGACTACAATGCTGATAACTTTCGAGCCATGAACTTCTGTACAGAGCCGCAAGGAGCACCACGAAGGAGAGTTAAAAACCAGACAGTCTCAGGACAAGGATCAACCAGAATGAACCACCAGGGTTTGGCAGAGCTCAAGCCCGCAGGCGAGGGAAAGACTGAAATGAGAAAAGGGGGCAAGTCAACTTATAATCACCCAATGCATGGTGAGGAGACAGCCACGACAACGTATAAATTATTGCCAATGAGTGGGTCAGTTTAATAATGTTTCTTATCATTTGGATGGCCAACAAAATTATGGTGTGGAGATTCCATTATGGTCACAACCTTGACCATTACCTGCATGATAATAAACAAGGTAATGTTAGTTTTCAATCTTTAAAAACGTTGCAACTCAAAACCATAAACTACATTATGCCTATGTTAAACCTTAGTTTAATGTATTAATAACTCTACGATATTAAAATAAACATTGAAATGTTTATAATGTAATGTTAAGCCTTTAACATATGAATCTTGCATTGAAACAAATGAACCATAATATGATTAGGTATTGTTAAACCTAGTTTGATAATTATAATGTAAAATCATACTTTGAGACCTCGCTTGAAGTTAGACCATTTGACTTATAGCATAAACCAATGAACTTGTGTTATAAGACTTATAAAAATTTGAGTGTAGAGTTATTGTAACATGATTCATAAAATATATGCCTTTTGACCATATACCTTAGTATAATATTGATAACAAAAAGTCTAACATTTACTTTTACATGTTAAGTATTGTCATTATGAGTTAATCTCCAAAAGAGTGACCTTGAACAACATCTGAGTTGTTCTAGTTTTGTGATCTATGTTCATATAAATGATTAGGTCCTTAAATAATTCAAAGGACTCTGATCACTTTTGTGCATTAGGCTGGTATCAAAGTTCATTTTAAAGTCGACATTAAAAATTTATAAGAACTTCTCTTTAGCCATTAAATTCTCTAATAGACAACACCTTTGTAACTTTTACCCAATGCTAGTATTACAAGAATTTATAGGTAAAGTTGGACAAGAAATTCATGTAAAACTGCCATCTTTATTTCTGGATGTTTGTTCAACTGGAAAGTTCATAGATGTAAATGGAAATGGTGATCTATTTTTCTCTAGTGTCTCTAAACCATTTCTCATCGAATTTTCTTCTTATCAAAAGTAAAATAAGGAAAGATTTACCTGTAGGAAGCTGAATAGTCTGGCTAACATGCGAAATATTTATATAGTTCTTTACTGAATGAACTTGGTAACAGCATATGATTTTATTACTTTAAAATGATCTGTTAGCAGCAATCCCAAAACTTTACCTGAAGATCTGTAAGAGAAAGAAAAACTGTGTGCGTTAGCTTAGCAGCTAAGTAAGCCCAGTTTAGTGTAGCATATCCCCTTGCTGTTGCAAACAGAAAACATTCAGAAAACTGACGAGAAACTCAACTAGTATTCAAAACAAAGTAAAGATCATACAGTTACAAAATTAATAGCATTACTAATCAGTATTTAACGATTGTATTATCATATATTTATGCTATTTTTAAAAGTTTAAATTTTTTTGAAATTTTGGGGTTTTGACAGGAAGCACATCCTCGTTTTTCTTCGGCTTTTATCGATTTGAGGCTCTTTCCACTCGCCATCAAATTCATAGTCTGGACTGATTTCTACGAGAGATTTTCCTACTTTGGCCTTAAGACAATCCTCGTCTTATTCTTGTCAAATGACCTCGGTCTCTCACAAATCAGATCCACAGAGATGTTTCATCTCTTCACAATGGTGTGCTATGCCACTTCAGTTCTGGGAGCCATAATCAGTGATACCCTCTTGGTAAATGATCGAGCTCTATTTATTTTTATTTTAAGTTGTTTATGTAGGTTTCCTTTGGGTGGCTCGGTTTCCTCTGGCGTGGCTCAAAGCAGCTCTCTGCTTTGCTACGCATTTTAATGTTTTGTTTGTTTGTATTTGTTTTAGATGGCGCAGCAGCACTCGTATCGCATCACTTGTTTGGCAGTCGTTGGGCTAGGGATTTCTTATATAGAAAGAAAGAAGAAATCCATAACATTTGGCAGTCCTTGGGCTAGGCATTTGTGATAGAAGAAATCCATAACATTTGGCAGTCCCAAGGCTAGGCATCTATGATTCAATATCAGTTCGATTTTGAAGTTTAGAATCTGTTGGTTTTACCTTAACCAGCTAAACAAACTCATGCAAATTGTACCCATGGAGTCTATTTTACTAATGGGTAGTCTATTCCATCATTTTGTAGAGCTTAGCACACCATGAATACGCTGAGGCAATTTGCATTTTTTTCATCAACATTGTGTAGTTACATCAATTCATGTAGCTATTCCATTTTGCATAGCTTAGCAACCATGAATACGCTTTCTGCGATTTGTAGTTTTCTCATCAATGTTTGCACTTTCACCTGCTAGAGATCATTGCTACAATAGCAGCAGACATTCTATGGGGGATTACAGGAATCCATGTTTGACACAGAGGGAAGGCGTAGCTGTAGTAATGCAGTTGACGGCCGACATGAACCAGAGGGATGGCCTCGTCGACCGCCTAGCAGGAGACACCGTTGTGGGCGAGCAGGGTGTCACTGTCGCCAAGGCCCAGCATCACTCCCTTCAAAACCCCCTCCAATTCTGATTTCATTTTTACTGTAGTTCTATCGATTTGCATAATACTGATCAGAAGCTCGATGTTGAATCTTCTGATACTTGGAACCTCCTATGATGGACATGGGTGCCTCTGGAAAAGCTCTACCAATTCGGAAATCAATGATCTCTTTGTTACAACCCCTCATTCTTTAAAGCCAAAATTGAAATCCAATTTGGACATAAACTTGAAGATCTTAGCAGTAAGTCCTATGGCTGCTTCCTGATGCGTGCCCCGTTTCTCCACTGAAAACTTCACAACCTGAAAAAACATAACAAAACAATTAGTCGATGGTATGGAAATTTATTTTGATTGACGTTTTGAACTGTGTTATGAATTGAATACCGTATTGTACCTCAGCCGCAGCGACTGTGACTTCGCTCAGCATAATCCGTTTCTGTGTATGCACACAGATTCTGAAGAATTATGATTGCATGCATACCTTGATTCCCATCTCCCGGCCTAGAGATCAGCTTTACGATTAAATTCGAGTCATATTTGCTTCGATTCTGCAACTACTTAATGTTGATCATTCTTCGGCAGTTCTATTTACTTTCCAGATCAAGAAGTTCCAGGGCTTCTCCTGCCTTGCTCACCAGCTTCGTCGTTGTTTCATTACCGTCGTTTCATCATAGCCCAGAGGTAGATGGAGGCAGCATCACTGCCTAAGAATGTCGGCAGGGCAGAGATTACAGAGATTGATGTGCATTTAAGGGGGCAGGTACCACTTTAATTGGCCATCCTTTGACAGAGAAATGCTAGGCAGCAGCAGATCAAGATCAACGTGGCAGATTACCCCAATCGTCGGATGAAAGCATCCTATGGATGAAAATGAAAAAAACATTAAATTTGGGGAGTCGACTCCCACTTGTTGAAATGCCTTACGTCGGAATTAGTAGTTGAAAATTTATCTATATTAGTGGTTTCCAGTGCTAGAATTTTGTTTTTATTTTACTCGTTGCTGGAATTTGGTTTTTATTTTACTCGTCAATTTTTTTTTACAAGGTTTGATAAAAAATTTATACTTCAATAATTAATTTTACCGAAGGGAAAGGAAAAATAGTCTAGTTCGTGCCAAAGAATAAGTATAAAAAATTGAATAAGAAATTCTCACATCAAAGCTATTACCTAAAATTTAAATAAATTACATATCTTGCAGAAAATTGCAGTTGCAAAAGGATGTGTTTGATGGCAGCCTTTAATCTTTGATCCACGGGGATTGGGAAAGACAAGGTAGCCTCGTAGGTCTTAAATGGCAAAGATAAAAAAAATAAAAGTAGGAGAGGGTTTCTCCATGCCCAACTATCACACATTGTTGTCACAAGAATGATCACATACAAACCAACCACTAAGCCCTTTTTGATGGACAAGAAGAGAAAGACTCAGTAACTGATACAATCTAAAAATGACGACAGTCTGCAATTATAAAAGAAACTTGGAACAAATCAAGCTTTGAGCCTGTGGATCATCAGTCCATCAGTGGCAAATAACAATGGAGGAAATCCCCTTTATAGTTTTCGATGCATGATGAGGAGCTTCCATAGTTAACTGCTAATTTTTTGTAGGCACAATGCCAATCACTCCAAGATCATTAGCCATAGGTTTCCGACCCAAGTTACAGTTAAACATCTAAATCCACAAGCATGCTCACTACTTTTTAAAATACAAATTTTGCACAAATCAAAAATAAAGTTTAGCTTGATATAACTCTGTATTATCACTTATGTGTTGGTATATATGCCCAAGTTCCAACCTTCTCCTTCCAAAATTTACAGCTTTTTTAGTTTACTTATGGATAAAAATAAAGTTTAGCTTGATATAACTCCGTATTATCACTTATGTGTTGGTATATATTCCCAAGTTCCAACCTTCTCCTTCCATAATTTACAGCTTTTTTGGTTACTTATGGATAATGTGAACAAGGAAGCTCTAAAGGAGTTCGACGCTAAAATATTTGCAGAAATTGAATGAATGCTTAAACAACAAATGGGTATAATGGAGAGTTAAATGAATATGTTCAGCTGAGGTCGAACACTTATTTTCTTGGCTGAGAATACCTTTTTAATTGAGGGAGGGATACATTCATGTTAAAACAACAAGGTGGGTGCTTTGTATGGCATCTCTATAGGAGCGAGTTGAGCCAATAGCCTTACTACATAGATGATCCACCCCTTGGAGGTTCAGAAACTACTCGACTCGAGCCCCCAATCGCTATCGTGGCAAAAAACCCGTGTTCCAAAATAAATAATGGTGAGATTTTTGCCAAAAAATAACCCAAAGGCTTACTAACTGGGAGCATTGACAAGGAAAGCCCTAGTTGCTAGATTGCTTGGTTCGATGGCTTGGCTTGGCAGGTGAGAGAGTTCACCTCGAAAGTTTGCTTGGATATATTATGTTATTTTCACTTTTCACTCTGCAGTTTGTAAAGAAATTTGATTCACATATAATACTTTGGTAAAAAGAAATTTTATAAATATTATTTTCTTACAGAAAATCATAGTAGATTTTAAACAAATCAATATACTTTTAAATAAATTAATAGATCTTCAAACAAATCTTTAAATTTAAACTAAAAAAATCTACAAGAAGTACCTTTGAATCTTGATAATGCTTTCCAAGACTGTGTGTCCATAGTCTAGACTCCACTGTCCACTCTCCAACTCCAGAGTCCAACTTTCCAAGGGATTCTAGAGTCTAGCTTCACCCTTCCAAGTTCATCTTCCAACTTTCAAATCATTTAGTTGAGAATTGAGCACTGAAATTTGTACTATGTAGATGCTAATTACAATAGTAAAAAAATAAAAAAAAATAATAGAAAAATCATTGTTAAATGATTTTTTTGCTTTCATAAAAAATCAAGAACACCTACAAAATAGAAAAGCATGGATGATGAAAATAATACTAACTTAGTATTTTTATTTTTAGTGAAAGTATGGTTGAAAATTGGAATTTGGAAAGTATAATTTTATATAATAATAAGATAAAAGTATTGATATTACTAATTTACTAGTAGTAATTTATAATGAAGTTTTAGTAATTTTGTTGCATTTCAAAAGTAGTAATATAATGATGTTTTGAAATTTTTATTGCCCTTCAAAAATACGTTTAAATGATAAATCTACCCTTCAGAAAAAACGGTCTACTAAAATTTTTAACCGTATTTGACGGTCAAAATGCCCCATGACGATCATTTTTCCCGTCAAATTCCAACACAGGTGGTTGCTTAAAAAAACTTGTAGGGAGTCACATAAGGGATGAAGACGAGTACATCATGCGGTCATGGAATACAACTTTTTGAGTGCTAAATTGACTTATGAAGCCATTTTTTCTAGACTTTGTGGTGTTTTCCAAGTGGTGGTATCAAGCTCGTTGGCGTTGATGTGCCCTAATCAAGGTTAAAATCTTCACATGGTTAATCTTACAAGACATAATCTTTACATGGGAAAAGGGGATTTTATGGCCTGAACATTTGCCCTATTTGTTCAATATCTAGTAGTTCTTCTAACCAAAAACACATATGAAAGTCTAGTACTTGAAGCTTTGTCAAGCACCCTAATCCTCGTATGGTCTTGAGCTTCGCACATCTACTTACATCCAACTCTTTTAAAGATATCAGTGTTTCAGTACCACACAATTCCTCGAATTGTTTGCACTCAATAATATGTAGCCATTGAAGCTTCTTGAGACCACATAGCCCTTCTATTTTCATCAAATTACGTAACCAATACAAATTCAATGTTCAGAGTGTGTTGGGAAATGTCCCAACTTCCACTACATAATTATTCTACTTATATAAAGATGTTGGAGGTTGGGACAAGCACTTGTAGAAAATGACAACTCTAATATTTTTGTATACGACAAACTTAGTTCTTATAGGCAAGGCATGCACTGCTCAATGGGAGAATCCAATAAGAATGTATAGTGCTCAATAAATAACTTCCTCATTGGAAAGCTCTTCCATTTTTCATCACATGGGGGCATTTGGAGGGCCTGAAATGCATTCATTTTTAACAATATCTCCAATTCCCCTTCGATAGTTGGATAATCTCTCTTGAAATTATTTAAAGAATTATGTAAGTCTCGGTTTTGCATTAGCATGTTGTCTCTTATCGAACCTGCTCATGAAATTGCTTTTCCTTCTAGTTATTTTGCTGGAACAACCAATAGGGATGGTCCTGAAGTTGATTGAGGATCATTTCTTTTTGTTAAGATTGCAGTGTGGTTCTAACAAAAATTCTAGTGCCGAACTATTGGCATTGTAGGGGTTGTTGAGTTTTCAACAATGAAAAATATCCAGTCTTTGCGAAATTATGGTAACTCTAAGGTCATTGTTGATTGGGAAATACATGCTTCTACTTTTCAGGTGATGATCTTGGATCATTGGTGTTCTAGTACTAGAAGTCTACTAGAAGGCTTCAACGGGTTTTCAATTAAACACATCTACAGGAAATTGAATTTTCTAGCAAACCTATACAAACAAGTTGTGGGTGAGCGTGAAGCCATGATCATTTTTGAGGACTTTAAAGACTTTAATTATTTTGTTCCAACTCCTTCCATATTTACTAGGATTTGTAGGTAGTCTTTCATGACAAATAGTGTCGTTGAGTTGTTATTTATTTGAGGTTACTTGTCATTTTCATGTTGTTCTGTAGTATGCTATTAAAAGTTATTTTCAAACATGGTGAAAGTTCTGATCACTACAAGTTATTGGTAAATTTTTTTATTCTCTCTCTAGATGTAAAGAATTTTACAAGATTTCTCACTTAGTCTAGCAAGTTGTTGGTTTTTTTTTTTGCCTTGAGAAAAAAAAGACAACTTCCATGTAAACCAAATTAAGCATGATCCTAACTAATAAATAATGGAATACATTGAATTTACCTTACTTCAATGGAAAGAGATTGTTTCTATTCGTAAATCACATGAATATGGATAAATGTTATCTTCTATGACCAACCCAGAACAGACATCTATGACCAACCCAGAAAAGACATGGCCTTTCCTAGGTGCATATGGCCTATCTAAGGATACACAACATGTTTAACTACTCAATGTCATCAATACAAAACAATTAACTGGAACAAACTAGAAATTCAACAAAAGAAGTGTAACAACTATTTTTCCATAGCCCTTGATCTATCTTAAACAATTAATTGGATGGTCTATAACTATTGTAATTAATCGAGTTGATGGATATCCATGAATTCACGATAGGAATTAATAACCATATAAATGAGGATTTTCATGGAAAACCACTAACATGCAATTCCACTATAAATTCACCATATAACAATCAAATCAAATTCATACTTATCCAAAAAAAATTCCCATGGAAACACAAATGGGAAAGCCAACATTTGAGTGATTGCTCAATCTTATTTGGGTGACTTTGATCACATTGAAGCTTCGTGACTCTACCATTATCTCCTCTTTCGCCAGAAGACCCTTTGATAGTCAAGTTACAAGAATAACCATAAGGTTAAAGGGATGGTCTTTCAGATCCCATTCCTCTCTCTCCTATTTTGTTTAAGTAATTATATTTCCTCTCCTTTATATCATCTAGCTTTACATTATATTTTATGTCTAAACTAAGAATACTAGTGAAATTGGTTTCTAAAAAATATTTTGATAATTTATATTAAGTATAAATTATTGTAGCCCGCAGGAGTGTAGACCGACTGGCAAGTGCCGTGTAAATGAAGGAATGTTGTAAAGGAGGTCTCAAGTTCAAATCTCACCCCGACTTATCTGTTCCCCATGCTTGCAGGCTGTGTGGACGCACTTGGGGTTATAGTGGCAGCCGACGGGAATGGACCCCATGTCACGCGAGTACCAGAACCGCTCAGTTACCGATTCCCCCAGTACAAAAAAAAGAAGTATAACTTATTGTAGGTTTTTATGAAATAATCAAATATATTTTGAAGATGGGATTCTAGATAGTTGAAGAAAAAAGATCCACCAAAAGAAAATTTTAAACAATCCCTTGAATACACAATAAGATATTTAATCCCTTGAATACACAATAGGATATCCAACAATAGGATATCCAGTAGTGCATTGTTGATAACTTTACCCACTATGTCTAGGCACATTTGTAATTTGTAAAATATTATCATCAACATTTAAAAACCCAAATCTAGAACACTTCAGTTCTTGACATGAGAGAGAATAGTTAGCTTCATGAAATAATGACTTATGTCACAATTTTTCCTAAGCCTACGCCATTTTTAACAAACTTCAATGACACCAAATGGGAAGTGATTAATGATAGCTTTTAATTAACTGATGTATATAAAAATTTTGGTAGACACTTTTTGTATTTCCTTGAGTTGATAACAATGTTAATAGAATCAGTATCTAAAATATATCCTAATTTACCCAAGTGACTATCAATTTCAAAAGAAAAATAAATATCATCAATGAATAACATTAGTTCAGCTAGTAATAATCAAATACTAAACAATTTGAAACTAAAAAGCAGACCAAAATATATCATATTTTACCCAAGTGACTATCAATCTCAAAAGAAAAAATAAATATTATCAATGAATAACTTCAATTCCAAAAGTAATCATCAACTACCATACAATTTGAAACTAAGAAACATACCAAAATAGATCATAATTTACCCAAACAACTATCAATCTAAAAAGGAAAAAAATAAATATCATCAATGAATAACTTTAATTCAACTAGTAATAATCAAATACTATACAATATAAAACTAAAAGGTAGAGTTGAAAATTATACCCTTGCTCAAACTTGTGGACTCAATCCAAGATTGCTTCAAAGCCTAAACTCTAAAAGAACAACCATGGCATTATTAAATGCATAAATGGATATTTTCTACCCATCGTGAACAAAATCTACATATTTTCATTAGTTTAATAAACCTAAATGGTTATTACAATTATTAATTATTAGTTTATTATTTAGTTATTAATATGTGAGTTAATTATAAATAATTAGTTATTACACGGCATGTCTATTTATTATTATGTCCTTGGACATATATTATTCAATAAGATGTATTAATTGGATTGTACTGAAAACATTTTTTCACTATGCAATGTTTTTATATAGTTAGTTTTTTGTTTATTTATTTTAAATTTTTATAAAATAATTATTGATGTTTCTATTGGTTGGTAGGGATGATGTCATTCTCGAAATTTGTTGTCCATCCTCGGGTAGCTAGATTATGTAAGGGTCCTGCCAATTTTATTAATTGTTCTTAATTGTTCTGAACTCATTAATTACTCAACAATCTCAGTTTGTACCAAGCGTAGCATGCTCCATGTGTATTCAAGAACATGGATTTCTAAGAGCACAAAAATTGTTTGCAAATTCAATTTCTCTTGCGCAGGAGGCTTGTATAGTAGTTTACACCTGTTGGTCAAGACTGCCTCACCCTAACGTGGCCTCTTTTCCAGCTAGAATCTCAAGTGGGTGATCTCTTTATCTTGGGAACCCACTCACAACTTACTTTGTTGTCTCATCCTGCATGCACTTCCTCCTTCCAAGGTAAATCTATGTGTATTATGTGTGTTCCAATGTTCAATCTCTACTTTGATTAAGAATATATATGCATTATTTCACTGCATAACTTGAAAACTTACATGTGAAAATAGAGATTTATTATTGGCTTTAGGGGGATGACTTATTTTTTAAGGGTTTATCTCGTTTGATAGAGAAAGTTGATCTTAGGTCTAAGATAAACCTGGGTCTAGTGGGAGCTTTGTAGAGGTGATGTGTGTGTTGAAAGCAAATGTGAGTAGTTATATAATCAAGATTGAGAACTTTAGTGGTCAAAACTTTAAGCTATGGAATATCAACATGGAAGACATTTTTTGTAAATTGAAAACAATAGATTGCAGTGGATCTAGGTACACAACCTATTGGATATACGGAAGAATATTGAGACAAGTTGGAAAGAAAGGAAAGGAGTACAATTTGACTTTTCCTATCAAATTCAATGTTATTGAATGTATCTATAGAAGAAAGAGCATTGAAGGTATGGAATAAGATAGGGATTTTGTATCAAACAAAGTCCCCAATAAGCAATTTGTTTTTTCAAAAGTGTTAGGATTATCTTAACCCCACCTTGTCCACGATACTCTATTTGTTAGCTTCCTAACTTAGGATAATATTATCACTTCCATTAGTGTATGCAGATGTCCCTTGAGGCCCACTAGCCACTTGATGATCCCTCATGCATCAATGTAGGATCTCCCTAGATTTTAGGGTCCCACTCTGAGTTACGAGAGTTCCACCATAAGTTCACCCTAGTTAGTGTTGAGTTTGACATGCTCCGATGGGCCACATTCAGTTCACTCTTAATTAGCCTAGCACCTCCTTTGAATTATTTAAGGAGATAAATTCCTTTTTTCACCTACCATGGTCAATTAACTAAATGTAAGTTGTTTCAGTTGTCCAGAGTTGCACTAGTGAGTATTCAGTGGTGATTTTTCCTAGGTTAGGCATGTTTGGAGTCAGTCTGGAGTCAGGGATTCGAATCACTCCTAAAGGGTTTGAATTCCCTCTTTTGTATCATGGATGTATTACATACCGTTTAATGAGTATTGTATCCAATTATTTCTACAAAATTGATCTCTCTTATCTAATTAATTTCACTGTGTATGTTTATGATTTTTTCACTACAAAATATATCTCCTTCATTATTATTTCATTGAGTTTCAATGTAGCCTAAAGATATTGTGGAATTGATAATTTTATATGGTATCATATCTATATAGAGTTGGTTTACATTTGAATTGAGAGTTTTATGCAGGTTTTGTGAAGAATCCGGAAGATTTGATATGTTACTGAAGCTGCACAATGGAGAATTCATCTGCCTTGACACCAAGAATCCTCACACCTTTCAATTACATGGATTGGAGGGGATATATGCAGATTATATTGTGCAATAAGGGCCTGTATATGGTCAAAATGGGCAAGGAGGTCAAACCCCAGCAGGATTTAGAGAAATCAAAGTACCTAAACAAATTGGATGAAGATTTTGGTTTCATGTGTATTCATATCTCTAGGGAATTGCTCCTCCACCTTGATGGATTAAAAACCCCTATGGAAGTATGGTTGAACATCGAGTCACTATTTGGAAAGAAGGATGAGCTAATATCCCACATTTTGGAGAATGAATTGATTTCTCTTCATCCCACCAATTTCGAAACCATCTAGCAGTTTTTCACCAAATTCAAGTCTTTGGTCATGCAATGTAAACAATGTGGAATTGAAAAGAAGGATGACCAGTTAGCGTTATCCATTCTGAGCAAAATTGGCCCTGAATTTTCAATCTGTGTGTCCACCTTCCACTTCGGGAGACTAACAACCCCAAACTGGTGAATGCCCTCACTTAATGCATTCATTGAATCCTTGATCTTGCAAGAACAAGATAAGTTGATCCAAATGGGAGCCCTAAAAGCCTCCAAGAATCAAGATCTTTTGGCCAGGGAGACCAAGAATACGCAAGCAAAAGGGAATCAAAAGGGAAAGGATAAGAAAACACTAAAACCAAACCAAAGGAGAAGCAAAATCCTCCAGAGGGAACCTCAGGTTCTCACAAGGATAAGCAAAAGAGGTTTTAAAAGACTAAGTGTCCATATTTCAAGAGAGGAAACCATCCAAATAAACTATGTATGAAGAAAACTATAGATAAAATGTTAAGAATTCTTCAATAGGATAATATTTCTCTCCTAAAAGGCGCAAGGACTATTGATTATGGAAGCAAGGTTGAATATCATGAGAGATTCCATGCACTAAAAGTTGGATTCTCACAATCACAAGCCTTCCTCATTGATTCAGGAGCCTCCAACCACATGGTTGCCTCCAAAGAATCATTGAATTCTCTAGATCTCACTGGTGGTCCTAGCATACACATGGGAGATGACTCTCAAATCCCAGATTTTGGGAAGGTTTCAGTTCAATTCGAGCATGGAGTGTTCAAAAATGTCATGTACGTGACCTCCTTAGCATGCACTTGTTATATTTTTATCAAATGACCCACATTGGTTCACGAAAGCAAGTTGTATTTGAACCTGACACAGTTGAGATATTAGATATCTCTACTGGGAAGATGATAGATAAATGTTTTGATAACCATGCCTCCAAGGCATATGCATTCTCACATATTTTCCATATTCACATCAAAGTTCCTTATTGACCCATGCCAATGAGACAAGCATAATATGGCATGATAGATTTGGCCATCTGAAATTCAAATACCTCCAACAACTGCACAATGAAGAAATGGTTGAGGGATTGCCTCTCATCAAGTCCTCATTGTGCAGATGGTTTCTATCCATTAAAAATGATAGATTCGACTGTATCATTGGAGGGCAATTTTTGAGAAACAAATAATGCCACAATATATATATATATATATATATATATATATATATATATATATATATAAGATGATGATAAAATACAATGCAAGATTGGTTTAAATACTCCATTACGACTATTGTGAAGGGATGCAACCCTTTACTAAATGTTTTACTATTATTTATTATTTATATTTGTTTATTAATTAATTATATTATATTATGTGTGTAATAGTAATCATTACCAAAGAGTATATCCACCTCTTTGTCTTCAAATTGGATGAACCTAATCCAACTCTTAAGACTTGATAACTTCATAAGAGTAGGGATTGACTGGTAATAGTTTTCCCTTTTATAATTTGAAGAAAAAATGTAATGCAATGTCACCATGTTAACCCCCAATTGTGCTTGCACTTCTAGAGGGTTAAGATTTAGCAAGATTCCATTCGGTTGGTCACATTTGTTCATTGATCCATGGCATGCATGCATTATACTTCTTGCTAGAACTATCATGGCATGCCAAGATTGGAAAGAAAAGCAACTCTAAATGAGACTGGTCGTCTACCTTTTCTAGTTTTTCTATTTTGGGGGCGTGATCATTGCGATTACCAACTTCTTTTTTGGTAACATGTGTAGGGATGATGCCAAGAAGTATTATAGAAAGTGATCAGGGTGATGGTTAGAGTTTGAATGGTAAGGGGATGTTGGTTAAAGATCAACATTTTAGTGGATGAAATGATTTCTAGTGTGACACATGGTAGCCATTCAATAGTTCAGACTTGATATAAGGTCATTTAAGGACTAATTTGGAAGTTCTGTCTCACCATGGATTATGTTCATTTCCCGTAATTAATCCATTTTTCACCTATAGTTCGTCCTTAGTGAATGAAACATTAATATTTACTAATAGTTTGGTTAACTGGTCTAAAATGTTGAATTCACCATGATAATGGAAATGAAAGTTATACCAAATCTTCCAAAGATAAAATTTGGATAAGACCAGCTAAGTGTTGCTAAGTTGGTCAAAGGATAAAGAAGAAAGAAGCTTGAAAGTTGTTACTTATCATGATTCATCGGCATTATATGGGGAGGATCTTGTTGAGGTAATTAAAGAAAAACAAATATCAAGACAAATTACCTTATTTGGTTTATCTAATAGAGAAGAGAATATATTTTGGCCCTTTGTCTTAATAACTTTAAGTGCAATCCTGAGACATGATTAATTGTATTGAATATTGGACAGTCCAAATGTTTCCTTAAAATATCTAGCTCGACTCCTATCATCATTAAGCCAAGTCACCATGTTAGCATTCAATATCATAATAAACATTGTGCATTTCATATGAAAGAGATTTGTGAAATATTTCATGATTTTTGTGAGAAGTCACCGGTCACCTAAGGAGTAACAATTAAAGCATATTAGGGCTTGCAATTGTGTTTTTTCCTAAAATGATTTTGTAACAACAAAATGGGAAATGCTTGAAAATTATACCATCTCAAACCATGAAAGCTTTCAAATAAGTGCTAAGAACCGATACCAAGCATCTTCAAAAGAGGTCTCAGATGATGCTTGAAGGAAATTCTGAAGAAAAGTTGCAACTAAATTCTAAAATGAACTATGAGACAATTGAACATGAACATCTTCAAATGGTTTATGAGTGGACACTCGAAACGATTCCTAATATGAGTAGCCACATAAGGCCGAGGAAAAAAATTCTAAGGGCAGTCTTGAATGACTTAAGGCATATTTTGAAATGGATCTGCAAAATATTTTAGAAATAACTGCTGAGAAGTTGATGCAATAGCAATTCTGAGGACTTGCAAATATATTCTGGCATATTTCTTTGGATGGCATAGCTTCATGTAGCTTCTCTTTTTCTTTTTGGAGTTAAAAAATTTCATGTTGGAATTCACTTTTTATTAGGATATTAGTAAGTTTCTCATGCTTTATTTTCTCTGCTAATGCTTGCTAGGGAAAATCATGAGTAGAGGTGGAGGAATTTTGTGACAATGGCTTACTATTATTAGGCATTTGGGAAGTAGAAGTAGAAGGTTTATAACTTGAGGGAGGTTGGAAAGTAGGAGGAGTGAATAGAAGGGAAATATCACTATGATTTGGTTTGCAGTATAGAAAGAATTTGGCATTGTAGATTAGCAATGGCCTTCTTTCTAACAATCAATTGTTGAGTATTCCATGGAGGAATAGTTTTTGTAGTTTCATAGAGTTTGGTAAGCTAATTTTACAATTGCTTTAAAGAAGGAAGAACAATATGAATCATATTTACAGGGAAATATAAGTTTCATTGGAAGAATAATAAAGACTAGCATCAACATTAGAACTTAAATTAGAAAGTAGAAGAAGATTTATGTTAAAAAAAAGATCACTTTTTCCACCTTATTCAAAATTTGAAACAATAAAATCAAGGTTTTCAATTAATTACTTTAGTTTTTCCTTTTGCTTAATGTTTTTGAGGACAAGTATTTGCATAATGACCATAACTTTTTCAACTAGAATAGATAGATTTTTTTTATTCTTACTTTGTTGTGCCTTACACTTCATAAATCTCTTTTTCTTCTTATGGAAAGCTTTCTTGAAAATTGGAAAATCTTTTCTATTCTTAACAATTACACACATGGTTGGAATGCTTTTATTTTCTAAATTTGGTCTTGATCTTACCACCAATATTAATTTTTTGGCTTTTTTATAGAAAACATTGAGTAAACTATCAATAGTATTTCCTAGCTTCCTTGTGTTGCAAGCCCATCCAATCACATTTTCAAAAAATAGGAGGAATACTTGCCAAACTCAATTTTTAAAACTCCAAACACTGATTATGTACTTCTTCAAAAAAAAATCCTATGACAAAAAGTTAACTATTTACATAATAACTATTCATTGTGTTATCATGCATTCCATTAGACTGGTGCTCCATTTTCATATAGATAATCAAGTTGCATAAACTTTCACAAAGAGTCTTCTAAAAGCAAAGTTTTCCAAGCTTTGTTCTATCATCTTGAATTTTTTTTCATTAAGCAAGGATAGTCTCTAATGCCTCCTTCCTTGTCCTATGTATCACCTTTGTAAATGCTTCAATACTATCCAAAGTTGTTCTTAAGGGATGATGTTAGGATATTTAGACACTTAGAACTTTGTTAAGTTCAACTTGGTCTACTGAGTCTTTAGGTAGAGTGTGTTTTGTTAGTGTACTTTTGTAACTATCCAATATTACAATCATGATTATGTTTTAAACATAAAGTGATACAGAGTTTCATCTTATTCTTCATACTTTTGACACTTGATCCATGGTTTAATACTTGATTTACTTGATTTGCCCATTATCTCTATTTAAAGACTATGGAGGGTCATTTGTTGATGGTTGATTGTGAGAGATTCTTATGTAAACTATTTTATTTTTTGCACTAATATATTGCCTCAAGTGGCTGTGTTGGTTAGGTCTATGAAATGTTTATTTTATTTTTTGTTTTAGCCACATATACATTCATGTACTAATATTTGACCTATTTTTATGAGCAGTTTCCTTAAGGTGTTCCACCTATGTGAATATACATATTTATCAAACATTAAAGACAATTTTTTGCCACCAAACATAATGTTGTCACATAATTTAAGGTCACACATATTTCCATAAATTTTACAAATCACTGTGCTACTAAATCCATTATTTTTCTCCATTTATGTCTTGAAGCTCCATTTACATGCAAGCCTTCACCATCGAGTGCAACTTTGTGTTATCATGATTTTTGAGGAAACATGTCCTAGGTTCCCACATTGTCATCACTCATATGCTATCATATACCCCTTGTTGAGTATGCTCCATATTGTTGTTTCAGAACCATTTGCTCACATTTGGGTCCTATCCCCCAATCACACCATTTGTTTAACATAGTTGTCATAGTCCTTAGTTCCAATCACACCATCAATTGAATGTTTCCATGGTCTCATGCACCTTCTCAACATTACTCCTTAAATATTCAGTTTGAATTTGGTAAATCCATTTTGTTAGGGTTTATGGTCACTTCCTATGTCAATGGCCATTTATTGTCAATTAAAAGGAATCCTTTTCTCTCATGCCTATCTCTACGTCATCCCATTCCAGTATCTCCAAGTCCTCACCATTTATCAGTGCTCTCATTACCTCATGTTGGTTTTAGAGACTTATCATTTCCCTTTATCTAACAAATTATATTCTAACCAGGAAACACTTTGTCTAGGGGTTTGATTTATAGGTCAAGTACCATGGTTGCCATTTTTCTTAATTATTGGTGGCTTACCTTGCATACGATAATGGATTGTCATATCCATTGATCCTATTGCATGGTTCATTTTGGTGTTTGGCATAAAAAACTCTATTCACACTACTTTAGTTTGTATTCATGTTGGTACCCATTTTCATCATTGGTGGGATACTTCACATTTTTCAATGATTTTCGCCATTGACTACTAACTATATGGTTCCTCTTATGCTCCACTTCAACTAATTATCAAATTGTGGAGATTCATACTTGGTGATGTTAGTGTTCTAAATATAATTCAAGGTTGTGGATAGGTATGACTCCATTCCAATATTATTATGATTATACACCTTGGGATTACTTCCAATGATCTCTCTACATGTCCCAACCCTTCTAGAACTTTGGGTCTCTTGAATTGCAATTTTGTGCCCCCAATGGGTGACATTATCTGATTACATATATCAAGTAGAAACTTAAAACATTCAATTTCAAATGTATCTTGATCTTGTTTCATTTGTACCATCTTACAAATCCATGCTTGCATATTGTACTCTAGTTGACTATTGAACAAGCACGGATTTGTGTGACTTGTTTATAAATATTGTACGTATAGTCATCTATCACTTGCTTGGCAGTGGTTTCCTTTTTCTCCCTGGCATATGCTTTTTTCATTATGTCTCTCTATTAATACTTTTTACAACTATACATGATGTAATTCTACCATACTTTGCTTTCCTAAACTCACACATAAGCGGCATCTATTATCATGCCATTTTCTCCCATTTGCGATGATTAGTGCTATGAAAATTGTGCAACTACATGCTTAGTCTTTCGAAGGTTGCATGGCCACTATTGGAGTGTGAATTTGGAAAATTCATAGTCTATTTATGAGACAATCACTTCATGATGGCCTTTGGTCAATGTTCCCTCATTTAAGTCAAACTACTTCATTGAATTGAAGAGTCTTTGTCCATTCCCAGAGTTATTGCATTAACATGGTAATTGTTCAGTATTGAAGCTCTATTTTGGCTCCAAAGTTATCTATAACTAGAGGCCTCCATCCTCCATTTTCATAAGCTCAATTTTTTTAGTGTTATATTACAAAACTTCTCCAAATATTGGAATGCCTACTTACTCTAATATTCCTCTTAAGCAATCTTAGTCTTATGTCATTGAATTCCCTGCTCTATATGCACATTTCAAAGGAAATAATCTACTGAAATTGCTCTAGAATTAGATAAAGAGTTTAGCTTGAGTAAAGAAACAAGAGCCCCTTAAAGAGAGAGTATTGAAGGCCATCTTCAATACCCTTCAACGTGGAATTCTTAATTTTCTTAAAAGTTTTTTCCATTGGTAATAAAACACATATCCATTTTTCTCCCTATAAATAACTTATGGTTGCTTTTAGTGCATTTTCAATGGATTTGTGAGCTCACTATTTCAAAAACTAAAGTTGGTAGAAAATAGTATATTTTTTTTGCTTTTTATTACTTGTTATCTTGTATGTGGAGCCATTAATGGATTCAATCTCCACTTAGATCTGCCTCCTGCTCAACAACTTATCAATTTTGCAAGGGGACCTCTAAGGTTTGCTTCATTTTTTTCATTTAAATTTCATTAGTCTTTCTTGTTAACTTACTTTGAGGATAATAGAAGTTGGCTTATTTAATTGTTTCTTTTATTTTTGTCTCCCTCAACTTTCCAACTAGTCGAAATATGATTATTTGGTTACCATGTGCACAAACTACTAGAAAACATAGGGCATGTGAGGAGCAGGAAGTAACTTTGCCCCACTATTAATGGCATGTCTTGGTTTTTTGGATGCACAAAGATAAACAACTTATGTAGATGATGGTCATTGCTAGTGAACATATAAACCTAAATGTTCTAGTGTGTTTGAGCACCTACACAACCCTATGTTGGAAGGTAACAAAACACTAGAATCAATGATCCAATAGAGGAATTTTAGACAAGCAAAATCCATCAAGGGTGCAAAGGAATGCGGCCATATTCAAATAACTTAATGGAATCTGTCATAGAAATAAATTAATGGAATGAATCATATCATTCATTAATTTGTAAAGAGACACTATATGAAAGCTAAATTAATGGAATGCATATAACATTCAAAGTTTGTAAGTTTTTTTTAAACATATTAAATCGATAACATTCACAAAGCTAACATAACTATCTTCCTCGTGTCATGACCAACACTCTCTCTTATACTCTTAGTTCACTATCCATATTAACACACTCTATAATCTCCAAAGTTTGTTAACATTTTTACTATAAGAACATATTGAGTGCACATTCATTCATATTTACCAAAATCCTGATCAAGTACCTCGAAGAAACCATGTTTGCATACTCATCATGCAACCAAATGTCAAAAAGAATTATAAGCATGGATAATCAACATGATGCAAACACATTCTTGGCTAGGAGATCCTCGAGTATGGTCATTACTATACCAAGTTGTTCATGGTACTATTATTGGAAATTCAAGGTTGCATCAATACGGTTTCATGGAAACCCATTTATTTACAAATACATAAGAGATAGAATTATTATCGTTTCAAATGCAAAAGCTTTATCCTTTTTAACTTGCTTACTGTTTCAGTGGATCGGTTTATTATATTTTATGCTACATTATTTTGGGTTGATATTCTTCGAAAATATGAAATGGCTCCATCATATATTCTTCCAAATTCATATGTAATACTTTCCCCACCTGCTTGATGTTTGTGTCTAAGCTTTTGTTGACATGTTTGGCATAAAATTCTACAAACATGGAAGGAATATTGCATTGAGAGCCATGCGACACAACAATGTTTCTTATTTATAATCGATGAAATTGTGATAGAAGCTTTGGATTTGAAAATCATTTCTAATGGTGATACGGGCCAATTGAAATCAATTGAGTAATGTATGCTTCCAACTTCATTACCAATAATTCCTTCGAGACATTAAACACAGGCATAAAGAACTCCTTCACTTCTTCTTCTTTTTTCTATTGTATAT
>LPNX010815486.1:111554-181466 GCA_001517045.1 Pseudotsuga menziesii | reverse complement strand
CCACATGGTTTTTGCCGCTAAATCTTTGCAGAACAACTCTAAATTCTTTATGCCCCATCCACCTAGTTCCTTTGGTCGAGCTAAGGTCTTCCACTTTACCAAGGGAATTCCTTATGTCTACTTGCTTGCTCTCCACAAGAAGGAGAAACACTTCTTTCTATGTTTTGTTAAAATTCCCTTTGGGATGTATGCTATTGAGGCAAAGTACACTGGGATACTTTGTAGGACTGCTTTTAGGAGTACTAGCCTTCCCCCTATGGACAAGAACCGATTTTCCCAGTTGTTTATCCCACTTTCTATCTTCTTGAATAACTAGACCCAGTATTGAAAGGAATAACAATTAGGTTTGAGCATAAATCCCAGGTACTATGAAACCTTCTTCGATAGGAATAATTTGATATGGTATTATCTCCCTTCCATCTGTAGCATATCTTCAGGGAAGTCATTATGGATGAGATTGGATTTGTCCACGTTTACCACTATTCTTGTGGCTCTTTTGTACTTGTCTATCAAAGCTATGAAGGCCTAAAGGTTTATGAGGTATCCTTCACCGAACAACAGAACATCATCTACAAAGACAGTATGTGTAACTTCTTCAGTAGTAGACACTTTGATGCCCTTTATTGCCCCTTATCATTTTTCCTTTATGGATGATCCTACTCAATGCTTCTGCCACCAACAGGAAAATGAAGGGAGAGAGAGGGAAACCTTGCCTTTGGGCTCTTGTAGGTCGAAAAACATTGGAGGGAGATCCATTGATTAGAACAACAAAGGAGGTAGATTGTAGACAACCCATATTCCACTCAACAACTTCTATGGCTACTCCAATTTTTCTCAATAACAATCTTACAAAATTCCATCCCACCCTGTCATAAGCTTTAGATAAATCTAACTTTAAATCAAAATCTCTTTGCCTTCCCTTTTTGATCATATGAACTGTCTCCTGGGCTATGGACACTACATCATGAATCTGTATGTTATTTAAAAAACCAAATTGTTCTTCAGAAATAATTTCACTTAGAACTAGTTTGATCCTCAGAGCTAGTACCTTGGAAATGATTTTATAAATCATGTTGCAGCATGAGATGGGTCTGAAATCATCAAAGGACTGAGGTTTCTGTTTTTTGGGAATCAGAGTCAAAAAAATTGAATTTAAACTCCCCAACACTTTCCCAGATTTCTGTGATTCTCTAACCACCTCTAGAATTTCAGTTTTCATCATATCATAGAAACCAAGGTACAATTCCAGTGTAAAACCATCATGCCCAGGGATTTTTCCTTTTTGAAAAGAATGTAAAGTATAACTGATTTCTTCCTTTGAAATTTACTTAGTGAGTTATTCATTCATTTGTTCACTTATCATTCTTGGAAAAAACCCTAAAACTTCTAGAATTTTTTGAATAGGGCACCCTTCTGGCTCTTTGAAAATGTTTTGAAAAAATGCAACCCCTACTGTTGCTTTCTCCTCAAAAGTACGTACCAGACTTCCCTCCCGATTGCTAATTTCACATGTAGTGTTTATATTTCTCCTATGAGCTGCATAGTTGTGAAACAATTTGGAGTTCTTGTCCCCTGCCTCAAGCCACAAAGCTCTGCTTTTTAGGCGCAATATTTTTTCTTCATTGTTCAGAAGCTTTTCTTTCTTGCTCTTCAAAGACTTCAGCAGTTCAATTTCCTTAAGGCTTAACACTCCATTCTCATTTCCTTGGAATAAGACCTCTATGCTTTCTTCTACTTCCTTCAATTATTTTTGTAAGGATGCCTTATGTATTTTATCCCATTCTTTGGAGATTTTCTTTTCCCTAAATATGTTGTCCACAAACAGTTGCATTGCAATATGATTTAGAGCTGTTGTTACGGGCTGCCAAACATTTTGAATTTGAAATTTATATTGTTCATCTTCCAACCACATGGGATTGAATTTGAAAGGGATTGGTGGTTTCTTATCTGGAGGTATCACTAACAAAGAGATAGGCCTGTGATCTGAATCCCCCCTGTCTCTACTATAGAATTTAGGGTTGGGTTTCCACTTAACAGGTTCTCTTTAACCAAGAATCGATCTAGTATTTTAGAGATGGCTTGGGGACCTCCTCTCTTATTATGCGAGGTTGGTTCAAGTTTAAGGGGAGCAATATCCACTAACTGCTCTTTTTCAAAAACGTTTAGGAAAAAAGGAGGCAGAGTATCTTGCTTGGCATTTTTTCCCCAAACTTCTCCAGCGGAGATGGTTAGATTTAGATCTCCTCCTAAGATAACATTTGGTTGATTCATTGCTCCACTAAGACTGAACTTTTCCCATAAGAATTTTCTATCATAGAAGGGTCCATACACATTTAGAAATGTGAAATCCATCCCTGTTTCTTTGTCATTTAGTTTTGTTTCTATGATTGAATCAAGTTTTCTTGAAGGAATTTTGTCCAAAATTGGGCTCCAAGCTGTTGTTAAACCTCCCGAGTGACCTTCAGCATCTAAACTTTCCACCTCCCAATCTTTGAGTATCTCCTTAATTATGGCTTTTGCTTTTGACCCTTCTAGCATAGTTTCCTAGATCATTAAAACTGTAGGTTTGAGGTTGTTGAGCAACCCTTTTAGGGTGATTTTTTTAGAGTCCCCCCTCCAACCCTCTTAAGTTGTAAGATAGTAAAATGATCAAGTGCCCCCTTCAGGGGCCAATACTCTGAGAGCCTGCTTGAGAGTAGCCTGTTTCCCTTGTTTAACTTCTAAAGCAACCTGAACTTGAGCCTTGGATAGTAGGGTTTTTCTGCCTAATCTAGGTTTTGGAGAGAAATTGAGCGCCAATACTCTAGTAGAGACCCCTTTGTCTAAATGATCTAAAGAAGAGCTTCAGAACCTAAGTTCATAAGATCTCTTAAAGTCGACTTTTTTAGTTTTTGAAAGCAAAGGTTGTTCTTTTATAGGGGCAACAATTAAAACATAGGTGACCTGCACATGTGTAGAAGATGGTATACCTTTGGCCTTGTATGATGAGCCCGCATCCCAAATCCCAGTGTATGTTAGAGGAGAGGGTTGACTTTTCCATCTTCGTTCTCTGTTATTTTTGCCGACACTACTACCATCTTCCTCTTTTGAAGACCTTGTCACGTTCCCTTTACCATTGCCACCTTGCATGGCTAATAGGACGTCCTCCTCTGGATCTAAAATATTTTTCCCTTTGTCTTGTGTATCTTGAGGTGCTTCCTGTGTGGCTAGTTCTCTACACTCAACCTCATTACAACCAGAATTCTTTGCGTCTCTATTTACTGGTTTTGCCTTTTTCACCCAGATCTTCTTATGAATAGGCTTTGCGGTGATTTTTGGGCAATCCTTCTACATGTGACCCACTTCCCTGCAATTGAAGCATCTGAAAGGGATATTCCAGTATTCCAACCTCTGCCACCAAGTGTTTCCATGCATCATAATCTTGAGCTCCTCATATAATCCATTCCTCAAGTCTAATTCACCACTGACGCATCTTTGGTTTAATCTGGTCTCCCAATTGTCTTCCAAAGCTATGAACTTCCCAAGTTTGTTTCCATTGGCTTTGAATATCTTGGGTGACCAAAAAAAAATTGGGATTCTTGGTAGGATGACCCATACCTTCTGCGCATCATGAGGCTCTTTGTATGCATTGAAATCTATCGTCCATTTTCTGAGAATCAGACCCAATGGATCCCAGATCCAGTTTTGGTTTAAGAGCTTGCTATTGTCTTCCATGCTTCAAACTTTGATTAAGAACCATCCCGAGGGAAGCGTGTAGATATTGGCTCATAACCTAAGAGACTACCCCAATTCACCAAAATCCAGTGTTGCAGTGTAGTTCTTGAGGTTGTCTTTCTGCAGAAACGCCCTACCAGTGCTTGCGTAAAAAATTCTGGAATTTGATCAAAGGTGATGTCTTTGCCAACGATTAACTCTGGTCTTTCTTTTCGAGCCTTCATCCCACATCATTTTTTGATTGCGCATCTGTCACCTTCGTACTATCCTTAGTTGGCCTTTCGTCAGCCATGTTATTGTTTTGCGCGGGTTTCGTTGGCGTGTTTTTTCCACAATTGCCTTCCTCATGCAGCATTTCCTTCGAGCATGTGAATTGGACCTCGTCTTGGGTGCAGAAAACCATTCGAAAGTCCCTGTCCTCACCATAATACGCCACATCAATATACATGATTGGAACGTCTTTTCGATCCCCTCCTTATTCTTGCGTCTCATCCTTTGCTACCTTAAAAAATGTAAACAATTAAGAAAGCTGCGCTTCTCCCTTCTTGTGAAAAATCGCCTCTGAACCTACTACTGCCGTAGAGCACCATCGTGGTTCTCCACATATATATATGTATGTATATGTATATACATACACACACACACACACACACACATGTATATATATATATATACACACACACACACACACACACATGTATATATATATATATATATATATATATATATATATATAATATTTAAAAACTGAACCAAAAATAAGTCAAATTATATGTGAATACTGAAAAGCGAAAATATCATATTAAAAAAATAAAAATATTTTTTTTTATTAATTTATATTGCATGACTCTCCTGTCAATTTTAGGCTATTATATTTTCTAAATTTGACAATTTTATTAGCTATATTTAGAGATTTAGAGAATTTTTATTTTAACAAAAATTATTGGCCCTGACTTAGTACATTTCTATTTTTATTTTTTAATTTATGAAGAAACCAAACGGTCAATCCATTGTCCTTTATGCAATATTTTAAGGGTTTAATCTCAAATATAATTGGCTAAACCCTAGCTTCAATAGATGATTGGCTAAGCCCTAGGCTCAGTAGATGAAGCTCATAAAAATTACCTCGACGGTCTTGTTTGGACATCCTGAATGGGTTTCTGAATTCACACTTCTTGAAATTAAACTGAGTATAACAGAATTTTTAATCTATACTTATACACATTTACTATTTATACAAAATTGACTGTAATTTCTTCTTGGTGGACGTTGGCCTATTCAAACCAGTTGATTTATACTTATGTAGCTTACTACCAAAAGGAGTCGTACCATTGTCTATACATTCGACTTCAACGTGTGGTGTCGTGATACATTTCAGTGAGTTTAGGGTTTTTGTTTATGACTGCAACCTATGGTGCCGTAATACTTTTCATGGCTTCTTTGCTTGTGTTGATTTGTTCTGAATTTAAGTTTTAATCATGACGCTTTGTTATATTTAGTTTTTAGTTTAGCAGAGAACTTCATGGATTTGCAAAATGAAATAATTGCAGTCCATTGTTTTAGTCATCATAGTGTTCATGTGCATGGATTGCAATCTAAGTTGACGATCAACAAACATGACTTCCTTCCAAAATTTACTTTTGGTATAGGCACCTTTGCTTACCAAGTCCCTCTATCCTTACTTCACTCATTTGTGGTTTCTATTTTTCCACATAAATTTTAATATGATACATGTTTCTGCATAATATGTGTAGGTAGAGGGCTTTGCAACAGTGGATGGATGAAATCCCATCATTTGGGACATTACACCCACATAAGTGAGCCTTCCTCTTGCTGAAAAACTCTTTTCACATTTCAAAATTTTAATATGAAAATCAAACATTGAATAATTTACAAGTAGTATGCCTAATGGAAGCATGAGAGATGTTGTAGATGATCAATACCACTATTATAAAGTAACTTATATAGCTTTTCTATTTGGTGTGGATCGACAATCAACTTAACATTTGAAGTCTTTATTACTTATAATCCCCATTGTCACCTAGTTGTTATTTCCTTCCTGGAGGACGTTGTTAGACTAATGAATGAAATGGGGTTAGACGCATGCAGATTTTCCATATCCCGGTCTAGGGTTTTACCCGGTAACATAAACATAAATATTTATTCATGTACAATACAGAAAGTTAGGAGTAGACTATTAATATAATTCCTTTTAACTTACTAGATGCATTCATGCATATGGAAGGGTTATTGCCAATCCCAGAGGGCTTGGATGCTACAATAATATTATCGATGAACTTATCATCCATGATACATGACCTTCATGGCCTCTAAGAAAAGCATAGAATATTGTTGCAATGTGATTGTTGGATGCAAATTTTTCATGTTTTGAACCATATATCACAATATATCACTCTGATCTACTCTAGAGTTTTGAAGATACCTATGCAGGATGGCTTAGTCCCCATGCAGTGTAATTATCTCCTATTTCCTGGTACTTGTATTGATAATTTACAATATATTCCGTATCAAACACATCAATCATAGTTTGCAATGGAAATGTTCGAGTGTAGGGAGGATCTCAGAGCATATGCAGAAGTTTGCTTTAGAGAATTTGACGATAGAGTGAAATTCTGGACAACTTTTAATGAAGGCAATGCATTTACCGGTTTTGGTTATGATTTCGGTTATTGGCCTCCTTGAAAATGTTCTTATCCCTTTGGATTAATGGGAAACTATAGTGATGGAAACTCCACAGTGGAACCATACATCGTTGGTCATCATGTTTTTTTTATCTCATGCAACAATGGTAGAGCTTTACTAACAGAAGTTTCAGGTTATATACTGTAAACATGTTAAGATTCCTTACATTGAATATTTTGTTCTTATTTTGTATATGTTGGGGGTTAATATATTCTTTGTCGTGTATCCAAAAACTTTCATAAATGTTTTATTGTTCCAAAGGACACTCATGTTATTGGGACTTTAAAGACCCGTTTGAAATATCATACTTTTTCTTTGATCTCTCTGACATACTTTCAAAGCAAGCAAAAGGGTTCCATTTGTATCTCGATCTATTCGGAGTGGTAAGTACCCACGACTAACTCATGCGGTGACATCCTTGCCACTCAAAGGACCAGTGATTTCCAATTGGGTTGGTGAGACTTGGCTCCCTTGAAAATATGGTAGAAACAAAAAATGCAATAAATGATGATAAATTCATTCACTATTGTCTGATGTGTGGATTAAATTTATTACATATTAAATTTAATTGATACTAATAATTAGTCTTGGCTCAGATTGATTATTTACCTATTTCGATATTTGCCAAATAACACTAGTTTCTTTGATTATTCAAATCTTACGTGAAATTAAATTACAGTGGCAATACGTTTTGCTTTCATCCTGTTTATATGACAAAGTGTGATGATCTTTATTCATCCTGTTTTGCTTTCATTCTATAGTACATATTTAATTTTTTTTTATAAATTTTAAATATAGAATTAGAATTTGTCTATAACTAATGTTCACTTCATAGTTTTAAATGCATAGATGTTGTAGAGTTTATAAATACATTCTTAGTACATATTTATATTTTTATAAACATAGAATTAAAATATGCATGTAAGTGATGTAATTGATGTTGACTTCATAGTTTTGAATGCATAGATGTTGTAGAGTTTATATTAACCTGCAGCTTTGATAAAGTTCAAGTACATTACCTACTATTGAGTTTTACTTTATCAAACTTCAACAATAGACTAATGTTGATATCATTAAAATAATCATGTTTGTACATAGTTAATTATATATGTTATCGAACACAACATGCAAGTTTTACATATGCAATTAGAGGCTTTCAAAATCTAGTTTAAACACAAGAAGGTAGTAAACCACCAATTTAGTTTAACCACAAGAAGGTAGTAAACTGCCAATCTAGTTTATCCACAAGAAGGTAGTAAATTAACAAGACTTTCCACATCTTAACCTTAACTCTGCAATCATGAATCCTGAATTGAGGGGAATGTTGTAATCTTACATAACTAGAGGTATCTATATAAATTGGTATATTCAGCTCTTTAAGCTTAGGTCCAATAGAAGACCATTTGTCTTGGTTTTCTTCGATTTTGTAAAAGATATTGACAACCTTAGGGACATTTCCACCTTGTGGCTCTTGTATTTATAAAACTGAGGAGCCATTTATATTTAAATTAAAATTTGAAAAAAAAAAAAAAAATTTAATCTAACAAAACAAAATATAAAATATCATAAGAGTTGTTTAAAAAGATTTCAAAAATCTTTACTCAGTAAAGTTAAATAGAAACTAACATTTAAAAGTTATTAATTTTGAGAACAACACCCATTGCATTTCACATACCATATATGCAAAGAAGAAAGTTAGCTAAAGCAATCTTTAGTTCGTTTTACCAACTAATAAAGACATTATAAATGATAATTTTCTAAAATTCACCACAAAAATGAAATAAAGAAAAGATCATTCTAAAGTATTATATCTCAAAATTTTGACTGACTTGTCTATTCATGATAATAAGTTCTTCATATTTTAAGGTCATGATACATCGATATTTCAAATCAAGTTCCAAATATCATAGCAAGTGACTTGTAAGTTCTCGAATAGAATCTTGGTGGGCATGCTGATGACTCTAGCTGAAGTTAAAGATACATTGCATCTGTTTGTGAAGGACAAGAGTCTAGGCCCCGATGGTTGGACGGTGGAATTCTTCAACTATTTTTTTAATCTCCTTGGACAAGAAATAGTTGAGGTGGTGGAATAATCCCGAGTTAACAGGATGATCGGAGAATTGTTAAACTTGAAGTTCCTCACTCTTATACCAAAGAAGGATCATCCGAACTCATTTTCGGATTTTAGGCCAATCTCACTGTGTAATCTCTTATACAAGATGATAACTAAAACCATAGTGGATAGATTGAAACCTTTCTTGGGAAAGTTTATCTCCAAGGAACAATTTGCTTTCCTTCCTGACAGGAAAATTACAGATACAATCGGGGTGGTACAAGAGTGCCTCCACGTAGCTAAAATCAATAAAAAGTTGGTGTTTTTCTTCAAGTTAGATCTTATAAAGGCCTTTGACCGTGTGGATTGGTCATTTATGAAACTCATTCTCTTTAAAATTAGTCTGGCATCATCTATAGTTGATTGGATTATGAGCGCAGTCACCACGACCCGGTTTGTTGTGCTAATCAATGGTTTTCCCTTGTTGTTCTTCAAAGGAAGCAGGAGTATCTGCCAAGGATTCCCACTCTCCCCATACTTGTTCATTTTGGTCGTGGAAGGTCTTATCCTTCTTATTAAAAAAGCGAAGAATCAGTTTTTTTCCAGGGCTTGAGGATTGCAAGGGGATTGTCCATCTCCCATTTACTTTTTGTTGACGATGTCATTATCATCGGAGGGGGATTTGCTGATGAATGGAAGCATATGCAAGAGATTATCCAGCTCTTTTGCAAAGCATTCGGGTTAGAGTTAGTAGTAATATGTCTTTCCTTTTACAATCATGCAAAGAATACTCCCATATCGATTCAATTCTAGCATTCTTTCCCTATGGTTCTGGTTTTATCGATGACGGCATGAGGTGTCTGGGATTCCATCTCAAGCCCAATGGCTATGGAACCAAAGATTGGGAGTGACTGTTAAAAAGCATTAATCAGAAAATCACTGAATGGACAAGTTGTTATCTATCTATGGTAGGCATATTGGTCTTGGTTTCCTCCATTCTCCAAGGCATCCCAGTTTACTGGATGTCCTTATTTTCTATCACCCAGGCTATCCTCTCCAAAATCAGAGCTAGACTCTTCAACTTTCTATGGGCCGACAATATGAAAGATAGAAAAATTCACCTGGCATCCTAGGAAAGCTTATCTCTCCCCCACAATCTTGGTGGCTGGGGCATAAAGCACCTGGGAATTTTCAAGTTCTCTCTCTGTGCTAAGTCACTATGGAGATCGTTTTTTAGTGCAGCCTTGTGAGGGAAGCTTATAAAATCCAAATACTTCAAAGGTCTCGACCCTTCGTACTGGCTAAGAATTGGACCAAGTCTTTCCTCCTCCGGGTCGACCATTTGGAAAAGTAAAAAGTCGCCCATATATATCAAATGACTTGTGCTGGAAAGTCGACAGGGGGATCCAAATGTTCCTTGGTCTCGACCCGATCTGTGATGACGGTGATAACTCGCTCCTCTCCACCAATATAATACATGAGCTCCATTGCCATAACTTGTTTGTACTGAAAGACATCTTTGCTGAAGACGACCTCAGTAGGTGGGCTGATGCAGGGCCTTTGGGATTGATTGGGAGAAACGCGACAGATTAGGACATGTTTATTTCTGCCCTTAAGCAAGCGAACATTTTTCTTTTTGATTCCCCTGAAAAGTTGGTATGGCAGTTCAATTCCAGAGATGGTAAGGTGACAACAAATTCGGTGTATAGAGCGGCCATCGCAGTTCATAGCACAATAGAAACTTGTTGGTGGACACATTGGCTGTGGAAAGGGAAGCTTCCTCTTAAAATTAAATTATTTTCCTGGTTGTGTATCAAAAGCAAGATCTTGACCTGCGAGGGATTATAGGGAAGAGGCGTGGAGGGGCCTGGAAGATGCCTGCTTTGCAGTTCTAACCTGGAGTCAATCGGGCATTTCTTTGGAGATTGTTCGTTCTTCCTAGAAGTCTAGAAATTAACTATGAATCACTTGAACCTCTAGCACAGTTGGGGAGGTGAGTCACTAGCCTAGAAATTAACTATGAATCACTTGAACCTCACTTGAACCTCGAAATTAACTAAAAATTTCGAGCCTAAGGACTGAGGTAGGGATCGAATTTACCAGCTCAAAAGATTGGTCAACCGGCTGAGGTGGGTGGATGATTGAGAAATTGTGCAAATCTTCGTCATGTGTGATCTCATCAATTGTTGATTCCTTAAAACCATCTTCTCCTGTTAAGAAGGCAATGATCTGCAAATCATCATTAAAAACACGCCAATTAGTGATGTTATCGAGGATCGATGGTCTAAACAACAATTCAATAGAGAAAACATTAGGAGAAAAATTTTCTGCGGGAATGAGTCGTGAAGCTACATTTGCCAAAAGGTCAGCTTCCTGATTCTAAAAACAAGGAATGGATTCAATATTAAAGGCATCAAGTGCTGAAATTAAATTCCATACCTCTTTTTGATAACTTTGCAAATGATTAGATAAGCAATGAATGGAATTGCGAACTTGTCGAACGATAATCTCAGAATCGCCAAATGCAATCAGAATCTTAACATTTAAGTCCAATGCCTTCTTGAGTCCCTGGATGAGGGCCTCATATTCGGTTGTGTTATTTGTGCAAAGAAATTTCAGCCTACAAGATATCATAAATTTGTTTCCTGTGGGGTCTAGGAGCATGCAACCTACTCCTGCACCTTCCTTGGATCGAGAATCGTCAAAGTACAAATGCCAAGGCTTATCAATGAGACTAATTACATCATTTACATTATTCACAGTATTAATCAAACTGGGAACAAATTCATAAAAATCATAATGTAAAATTTCTGATTTATTTACAGAGTTAGTAAATGTAGATTTAAGTGCAGGAAAACTCCCTAAATTGGAATCGTATCCATAGTTACCCAAAATAGAATCACTAAACAAGACTAGTTCATTGGGAGAGTTAATCTCAGTCACGATGTGTTTCATGTACCTCTCCTTTTCAATCCTGATCTGATTTGGTCGCCCATTTTTAGGTAACCACAAGTGTGACCAATCGGTTGAAAAATATCCTTTTAAGGCTTCAGACCAATCATGACTTAAGAACAACCCATAAACATCTAGTATGTCTGCTACCACTACATGAATAACCTGGAAGATCTGTGGATTAGTAGCCATTCTGATCATTACTCTTTTTAATTCTCCTACAATTTTCACCTTAGATCGATCTAACTGGCTTATTTGAATTTCACAAGGAGTGGGTTTGGCATTCAGCTTCTTGCAGACCGAATAGGGCATAACGTTTGACGAAGCTTTGGAATTGATCATACAGTTATGAGCATTCCGATTGAAGATTTCAAACATTAGTAGAAAGGGAGGAGCTGTATATTTGGAGTTCTTACCTATGAGTGCATCTTTATCAGTGACTGTTTTGATATTACTATTAAAACCTACCACTGTTTTACTGGTTGAAGGATCAAGGTTGTTGACTAAAGGTACAGAGGGCTGATTTTTCGTTTTAGGGTTTGATGGAGTTGATAAGTTTGAAAGTATTGATCCCCCAGGCATAGGATAAATTTTCAATAAATCAAACATGCTGATATTTGCCCTCTGTTTCTTGAGATCTTCTATGATGTCATATTGGAGATCTATACCTTGAGTTACAGGTTGCTGATTCCAAGGTTGAGGACTGTTCCTAGGTGCTGATGACGGCTACGAATCCACAGGCCCTTTACTTCTTGTATTATGGGTGTGTTGGTTGACAAAAACAGAATGATCACTAGACTCCCCTTCTTTGGATGAACTATTCCAGAAATGACAATTAAATGAGAGAGGATCTTCAGAAGTTTCTCCTTCGGTTCCAGGCTGCTCAGTTTCACAATCTTCATCCGAGTCCTGATCGGTTGAAGAATCAGGTAAGGCATAAACAACCCTTATAGTATTGAAAACTTACTCATTAGTTGATATGTCAAGCGGACTGTTTTGCCTGGCATTTGGGGATGTAAATGGTCGGTATGGGGTTTTAAAATTCCCTCTATTTGAATTACCTTCCCCATTATTCCGTTTTAGTATCACCACTTCATTTGTGAGAGACATAATGGCTTGTTGTAATTTTTCTACATCGAAAGCAGGAGCATCCTTTTTATCCGTGTTGGTTTTTACAGAACCTTCGTTGCATTTACGAAGAGACTATCAGTTTTGCCAATATTTTTTGGTTCAAACATCAACGAATTCTTTTCAAATTTTATCGCTTCTTCGAAGGTTCAACTAACGTGATTTTACCAGCTTGTTTCACAAACATACCCAGGTATTTAGGTAAAGCTGAAGCATAATTCTCGATTATGATATCTTCTGAAGGTTGAGAGGCTACTGGTATCTTATTCAAGAGAGTAAGAAAACATTGATTGAAATCTTTTATCCTTTCTTTGCTTTCCATCTTTATTCTATCCAATTCTATTGCCAACACAACAGGGGTTTTATCTTCACCAAACTTGTTTAGGAATGCCTGACTAAAATCACTCCAGCTAGTTATGGATCCTTGAGTTAGGGAAAAATACCAAACTGCAGCTTTTCCTTCGAAAGTTAAAGGGAATAGTCGACATACCACGTACTCATGCTGAACATTCATAGTTTGAATAGCCAGGATGAATTTGTCAATGTGATTTTCAGCCAAGCCCTTATCATCTGGGTCAAACTTAGGTAGCAGTTTGTCAGGATGTTTAGGTAGGTTATGCTGTAGTCCAGGTACAGTAACAGCACCACGTCGTAACCATGGTCTATCAGCATTAGGGTTAACTTGATCACAATCACCCATGTCTGGATCGGATTCTAGGTTTGACGAAGACTCGTTGTTATGGTCACAGGGGCTATCAGGTGGTGATTCTGGAGGTGAAGGGGGTAGATCATACCCACCTGTAGACAACAATCATCGGGAAGTGTTATGACTATCCACTTCTCTCAAAATATCACTAAGATGATAATCAGGAGACCCTCTCAATGGTTCAAGAGGCTCTTCTCCAATTGGATCAGCAGCTGACTCAGTTACTGCCAAGGTTTGAAAATGAGCTTTGCTTGGCAATCCAAATTGATCGGAGAGATCCCTGTTTGGCGAGAATAGGCTCTAGTTAAAATTCTATGGGATTCCTCTAAGGTTCGATTTATCTGCTCTGGGGAAATTGGTGAGACAGTTGGGTCTCTTTCAATAATGGTCCTAACTGCATCTAAAAAGGGAGTGTTTACAGCTTCGAGTTGTGATTTAGAGACCGAGGTAGACAATATTCCAAAACTCATGAAAGGGGAAGTAGGTTGATTACTGATAGGAGCGTTATGTGATCGATCAGCCATTAAGATTTAAGCTCAGGCCCTCCTTCTAGCACCATTTGTTGGACGAAAATACTGATCTAGGCCAACAACGGAAAGATAGCCCACACACTCGACTTACTGCAATCTTGTATATGTTTGGAGTGACTGTCTCTCATAGGATCAAGGCCCTATTGCCTGTATAAAGTGCTATAAAAAATAGAGAGTCTCCTTAGGTATATGTGGCAAGGTTTACTTAACCAAATCTTCTAACAAATCATATAGATTCAACCTAAAGACTAACTAATGCTGAAAAACTAACTTAAACTAAGTACTAAAAATAGTAGCTCCTAATTATATCCTACAATGACCTAAATGCAAGCTAACTATCTCAGCTGAGAGCATGAAATTTGGACTTAACAACAGGTCTCAATATATATATAAGGTGATCTATAATTCTGCATTGTTAGAGAAGTTTACAATTAACAGAACTAAAACTAAATCAACTCACAATAAGATAATATCTCATTACAAGATAATTTAAATATGAAATAAAACCTGTTATCAATATAAATCTAACATAATCTTGAAATATGACAAATACAATCGTATATTTAACCTGAAGACAGACAAGGTCAGCTTACATAGTTAATAATTCATGTAACACAGTTTCATAATCAATTGAAAAATTGTGAAGAAACTCACTCACTTCCAACATAAAAACAAGTCATTCACATTTCAAGATGATGTAATCATTCGAGATCCACGAAAGAATGGTTTCACATACAATATGACGATATATATATATGAAAACGAAATTTATCAAAGGAGAAACATCATTAGCATAGTATAAAATAACTAAAAGACTTAGCTAAGGTCTTAAGTATTCTGTAGCATCCAATAATCTTCAGAATAAGTTCCAAAAAACACAAGCACAACAGAATGTAATATAAAACTGTCAAATAGTCATTCTCCACAAGTCTTAGGAATCGAACCCTTTACTCTAGTTTGGGAATTGTTTATAAAGGGAACTGAAATAGCAACTAATTCGCTGATGCTCCTATTTTCATGATGATACATGGGATTTATCCAAATATAGGGTAACGAAAAGACCAGGATCATAGGCATATATTTGTGTAACCGCCAGAAGGGAATAATGTGCAAAGAAATAGGTAACTTACGGATAAATCCAATATCGTTATCCCTAGAACATGCCATCCCTATATTCGCTAACACATACTAATAATTTTTAGGAACAAGAGCGCAAGAACAACAAAACTAGTACTCAGTTGCATCTTCGAAACGACCTTTAGTTGAAACCACAAAAACAACACAGCATCTATCTCCATGTCATGTAGTTATTAATACCTAACAATTTCACACAGAATTTGTTAGGAAAGTACAAATAATAATCACGTAGAAACGTACAGGATGTCTGCAGAATTTCAATTCTGCAGATATCCTCATTAAATAATAAAACTTTGCACAAAGAGAAAAAAATGACAAAGACCAAGATATTACTGACCTGTAGAGACTAATTTTGGAATCATCTGCATACATAATTAAAGATTTAAAACCATAAGACCAAAAATAAGAATTCATTGCAGAAAACAAAATGCCATATTTTTAGAGCTGATTCGACTGACAGCCGAATTGGCATGCTTCTCCTCGCTTCATATAGCTTGGCTTTGAACCTAACAGCCCTGATCTTGGCAATCTTATTATGTTTCTTCAACTTTTGATTCTTTAACAGAAGACTTTTCACTTGTTCTTTATATTTCAGCTTCTTTTCCCTCAACAAATTCCACTTCTAAATCCAAGAGATTAAATCTACTTTCAGACCTGTGATCTCATCCATAGAAAATGTTTGGATAACTTTGGCCTCCTTCGATTCTCTATTCGAGGTTCCTCGGTCTTCCTGAACTATGAAGGGTTTTTTATCTATTTCTTGATCACATTCATGATCTACTTGCTGAATATCAGCAACATTATCCCTAGAGAGGGACACATATTTCAAATCCAGAAAAGCTTGATGAATGGGAATTTGACTGGGATGAGGCTCTAAGGAGTCACTTACCTCAATACCAAGATTATCCCCAATGTTCAGGTCTCTCCTTGCAAACAAGGCAGCTATCATACCGCGAGTGGCTATGAATAGCTCGATTACTCAACACTTGGCTAGTTTGGTGTTTAGCCTGTTTCTATCCTATGTCAGCCTGTGACTGAGCAAAATTCTTATTTTGACAGGGTACGGTGATTGCTCGTTTTTTCATTGGAGTTTGAGAATTATCAACAAGAACTTTAGGATTTGTTTCAATCTTAACTTTAACATCACTGATACTTAGGGTTTGGTTAGGTTCAAATACTTCATTGTCCATATTACCTTGAGAACCAGACTCTTCTAGTTTAGGCTTGACTTCTTCATTTTTTATACGCCTACGTCTAATTCTGGGCCATTTTGCATTCTCCCCAGACACATTATGCATGAGGAAAGATTCCCAAGTTTCTCCTAGTTCCCCTAGCCACTATGACATGATAATTTTAATTAATCCGTGATGAAACAAACTCCTCTCCTTATCTCTTATGTTCATTTGATAGGTGCATACCATCTTGTGCAAGCTATTCAGGAAATAGTAAGGCATATTCACAGGGTGTCCCTTAAATATCATTAACAGTCGGAGGTGATAGAATTGGGTTTGAGAGAGCCTACCCTCACAAGTAACGTACCTGATGATCAGCTTGAGCAAAGCATGCCATTCTTTTATGAGCAGCATAGAGCGGAAACCGAATTTGTATTTCGTTCGCCAGTGAGCTAGAGTAAGAAACTCCTTCCAGTCCTCATTTTTAACATGCTTGCCTTTATACCACCGCTCACCTATCTGTGGTAACCCAATGGCATGAGAAATAAACTCTTTAGTCAGCTTCAATTCAATATCCCCAACCTGTGCATTAACCCCATCAAACGATGCTGTAAACGCCTTGGGAGATGCTATGTTGAACCCCGGGAACTTCTGTAAGAACCCTAGCCATCCAACCCTAAGTATTACTTGTCAGCATTCAGGGGCTGCATCCAAATACTCATCACCTATGAGTTAAAACCTAGACACTGGATCCATGGCAGCGATCACACAAACTTTCAAGGTTTTCGAAAACCAGACTGAAACATACAATCGATTTATCCACAGTCTACGCATTTCCATCAACACTCCAAAATGCCCTATTTTATCAAAGCACTGTGAATTTCCCTGCAAGGTCATCATAATGGCGAGTTGACAAGTTAATGAAACTTGGAAGCATTTACCACACCATAATGATCTGCAGGAAAATCAAGTAAACGACTGCTTAAGTGTGATGTTTGCATGATGGAAAATTGATAGATGGAAATCCTTCATGTGACACGGATATCAAAACCCTAATTTCAATCATAACCTCAGCGCTGATCGACATTTTCATAATGTTGTGATAGCTTAGAAAACTCATCGTTTCAAAACATGATTGAATGGTTACAACGCCCTAATCCTTCATTCATTGAATATCACAATAATAATGTTACTAACTAAGAATGTAATTGATGTACTTAGGATCAAGGTTATTATTATAATGATCAGGAGACAATTTATAACGTGACCAAACCTATATCAAAACTCTAAAAATCATCTTAACCCCTTATGATAAAATTTAATAGTGACTCACTTCGAAAATTTGAAATAAGGATAAGAGTATAATAATGTGTGGCTCACGAAAAATAATATTAAATACACTTTTAAACCTTATGCCAAACATGATGAGATAAATAATTCATAAGTGAGGAAGCTTTATTAGGTCTCCTATATGAATTGAACAGAAACAGTCATCACACCATGTAATAGCTTGCTTGGATTAACAGTAATAAATTCATTTGATTTCAAATATGCATCAGTGATAAATGGAATGAAATTAGGAGCTACTAACTTCGGGGTTTATAGTTTTCCAGATGATCAAAAGAAATGAGAGATTAAGACCATGAGATTCAAATTTGACATAAACTGATGCTAATCCCTATAAATCGATCAATCAATTAAGCTTCTATTGGGAGTACCTTCAGAATCAAAGATTCTGAGGGCACTCCTATAATATTTATAGATGAGTGTTGATCCAGGTGGTAATATCAAATGTCGATCAAAAGATTACCAATTTTGAAATTATTCGTGTTCAAAATGATCCGAAGGGTGTTGCTTGCCAACAAAGCCCGAGGTCATTTATTTAAAAATTCTTTCAGCATTATCTGAGTGGGGCAGTAAAACTACTCCCATTAAAAGCATAATTTACTCCCTTCCTCGACTTTTGCAGGAACACCCGGTGGGTTTCTTCGATGGACCAGCATCGGATGGTGCCTGTGGTGCAGGTTTTGTGATCATGTTAGACCGCAACAGAATATTGAAAGGCTGGCTTAAGGCTGGCAAAGGGACAAACACCCGAGCTGAAGTAATTGGTTTGTGGAGTCTTCTTCACTTCACCAAAGATCAAGGGATCAAGCATTTATAGGTATTGGATGACTCTGACGTCGTCATAAATTGGGCAAAGGACAAGGCGAGACTAGAATCACTGGAGCTCACTCACTGGCTCGACATTATCATTTCCTTAAATCTTAAGTTCTCTTGGCTATCCTTTTCCCATGTTTACAGAGAACTAAACCAGGTTGCGGATGTTCTCTCCAAGCATGACTTGGGAGAAATGGATGGAAAAATTCAATTTGTTCTATACTCTGAGGGATCACTTCCTAGAGCTGGTCATTTACAGTTTCTTTAATTTGAAGCATGGTGATGACACCTATAGATTAAAAGACTCAGACCAATTGTTACATCGTGTTGTAAAATTTTGACTTGTGTTAAACGGATGTAGGCAGTTTAGAGAATATGGTAGCACAGTCCCACTTCGGAATGTTAGCCATTTTGGACTCTATCAAGACTTTATTGATTCTTCGATTAGTTTGTAATGATTGACACAACTTTCTTTAATAAAAAGTTGTTATTTTTCTATGAAAAAAATATTATAATAAACAATATTTACTTAAAAGCAACCAACCTTAAAAGCAATCTCATGGTTCTTAGCTCTCCATTAATCCCTTAAGAACAAGAACCAATATCGAACACATTGCTATTGCTACATGGTGACTCTTGTTTTGATTACCATATTTTCTTTTATTGTGCACCGAGGATGGTTGTTTGTTTACCATATTTTCCTTTGTCGTGCCAACTCATGATGGGTTGTTTTTTGTTTCAAGGGAGAAAACGATCACTAGAATCACTTGAAGGCACTCAGTTTTCTATTCAAATATGTGATATTAGAGATATATTTAAATGGTAGATATAATTCCATAAAAGAGAAGTATAAAATATTTTTTTATTACAACCTATTTTATTGAAAAATAAATAAATCTAGAAGTCATAGATCGTCGATGCTTCATTTATTGTGTACTGTTAGGCAAAGCCGAGAGATTAACAACAGGTTTTGTCTTTAGGGTTTGTCGTTGCGGCTATTGTACCCACCTTTTTCAATCTGCATGTTACTCCTCTTACCCACAACGTATTACCACTTTACACTCTACTCACGCCTCAGTCTCAACGATGAGGACGACCGTGCTTGCCATATGGAAGAAGAAGATATTTCTCATCCCTCAACATTCCTTCAGTACTCTGAAGGCCACTGCAGACATGGGAATTAAAGCACTCTGTCAGACTAGAAAACTTCAAGAGGCAGTGGACACATTCAACCATCTTATTTCGTCTAAATTCATCCCAATCTTAGCACCTGCAATTTTTTGTTAAGTATCCTAGTCCGACGGAATCGACATGAATTGGCATTTTCTGTTTACAGGCTTATAGTTGAAGTAGACATGGTCCCAGATTTGATGACTTTGAACATTGTCACCAATTTTCACTATCAAACAGGTAGAATGGATAATGCGTTCAAAGTGTTTGAAGGAATGGAAACACATGGGTATATTCCAGATGTCATAACCTTCAATACCCTCATCAAAGGGATTTGCAGGGTGGGTAAGATGGATGATGCTCTCAAACTCTTCGATCGAATGGTGAGCAGATGATCGAATGGTGAGTAGGCTCCCATCTTTTTACATATACCACCCTAATAGATGGGTTTTGTAAAATAGAGAAAACCCACGAGTCGTTCGGGTTGTTAGCTGTTATGCTGCAAAAGGGTCACGAGGCTGACACAATCACATTTACATCTCTAATTGATCGACTATGCAAACGAGGTAAGCTCCAACAGGCCAATAAACTACTCTATCAGATGTTAAAAGAAGGTCATAACCCCAATGTTATTATATTTACTACTCTGATTGATAGTCTTTGCAAAGAAAGAAAGTTGGACGAGGATGGAAAGCTCTTTTATGAAATGTTCGACAAAAATATATATCGTGATGTTGTCACATACAGTGTGCTTATGGATGGATTATGTAAGGGAGGCAAGTTGGATGAGGCTAAGAAACTTTTCATTGAAATGTCCAACAGAAATATATGCCCTAAGGCTCTCACATACAATGCACTTATAGATGGCTTCTGTAAGGAAGGCAGGTTGGAGGAGGCTGTGAAGCTCTTCCATGAAATGCCCCTCAAAACATTTTTCCTAGTATAGTCCCATACAATGAACTTATTGATGGTTTCTGTAAGAAAGGTAGGTTGGAGGAAGCTGTGAAGCTCTTCCATGAAATACCTGATAAAAACATATGTCCTAACGTTGTCACATACAATATGCTTATTGATGGTTTCTTTAAGGAAGGCAAATTGGAGGAGACAATGAAGCTCTTCCATGAAATACCTGATAAAAACATATGTCCTAACGTTGTCACATACAATACACTTATCAATGGTTTCTTTAAGGAAAGGAAAGTTGGAGGATGCAGCGAAGCTCTTCCATGAAATGCCTGATAAAAACATATGTGCTAACGTAATTACATACAATGCACGTGTTGATGGTTTCTTTAAGGAAGGCAAGTTGGAAGAGGTTATGAAGCTCTTCCATGAAATGACCGACAAAAACATATGTCCCAATGTTGTCACATACAATGCACTTATTGATGGTTTCTGCAAGAAAGGCAGGTTGAAGGAGGCCATCAATCTCTTCCATGAAATGCTCGACAAAAATATTTTCCCTGGTGTTGTCTCATACAATACACTTATTGATGGTTTTTGTAAGAAAGGTAGGTTGGAGGAGGTTGTGGAGCTCTTCCATGAAATTCCTGACCTTAACATTTTCCCTAATGTTGTCTCATACAGTGCACTTATGAATGGTTTCTGTCAGAAAAGCAGGTTGGAGGAGGCCATGAAGCTCTTCCATGAAATGCCCGACAAAAGCATTTGCCCTGATGTTCTCATATACATTGCACTAATTGATGGTTTCTGTAAGAAAGGCGGGTTGGAGGAGGCTGTGAAGCTCTTCCATGAAATGCCCGACAAAAATATTTGCCCTGATGTTGTCACATACAGTGCACTTATGGATGGTTTCTATAAGAATGGCAGATTGGAGGAGGTTGTGAAGCTCTTCCATGAAATGCCTGGAAAAAATAGTTTCGCTGATGTTGTCACATAGATGCCATGGTTTCTTTTAGGATGGCAAGTGAGAGGAGGCTATGAAGCTCTTCCATGAAATGGCTGACAAAAGCATATGTCCTAATGTTGTCACATACAATGATCTTATTGATTGTTTCTATAAGGAAGGCAACTTGGAAGAGGCTCTGAAGCTCTTCCATGAAATGCCCAGCAAAAACATACGCCCTAATGTTGTCACTTACAATGTCCATATTAATGGTTGTTGGAAAGGAGGGAAAAGGCAAGAGGTCACCAAATTGATTCATGAGATGCTAAATAAGGGGTACAATCTAAATTATATCACATACAATGCTCTGATTGATGGTATTTGTAGAGAAGGAAAGCTTGAGTTCTCTGGTTGTTAGATGTTTTGGTGCAAATAGGTCACCAGCCTCATGAAATTACATATAGATACAATACACTTATAAATAGGTTTGGCAAGGTGGGTGATTTACAGAAGGCCAGGGAGCTTCTTCAACAGATGTCACAGAAAGGCTACAAGCCTGATACAAATTAACAGATGGACTCTGCTAGCATTGCAGAATAGACAAAGTTAGCACATTTTGCTCACTTTGTGTATAATATTTAACATGGCAAAGCAAGACATTATGAATACTAGAGGTTGTGCTCATATTTAAATTGATTAATGTTGGCATATAGTGGGCTTAACCAACCCACAATTTTTAAATGCATAAACAATTGAGGAGATAGACAAATAAACTTTCTGACACAGAAGTGGCTACTGGTTTTTTTGATGGTGTGGCACAAGATGGAATATCTGGTGCTGGTGTTTTACTCAGGATAAATGATGAGCATTTTTTTGAACTTAAATTTAATTATGGAGGGAAGCAGAACTTTTTAGCACTTTGGTGTTTGGTTAAATTTGCTACTATTCTGGGTATTTATTTTCTAAATATTTTTTGGGATTCATTGATTATTGTAAACTAGGAAAATCAGCTATGGCCTCTGCAGATTATCTCTCTTGATCAATGGTGTTAGAGGACTAAAACTCTCTTGGCTTCTTTTCATGATCTAAACATCAAGCATATATAGAGAGAGAAAAACAAAGTTGTTGACTCCCTGTCCAAAGTTTCTCTTGATACTGGGGAAGGTCTTCTTTTGTGGGAAGAACCCATTGAAGATATTCTGGTTGACAATGGCTCAATCCATTTTCTAGAATCTGAAGATGTTCCATGGATGGCACTCTGCAACTTGTTTTTTTTTTTGCCTTTGTTCTCGGTTGAAATTTTGAGGAAGATCTGTTTTGATTAATAGCACTTTTTGATGTGCTGCCTATATTTATTATTTTTGGCTTATGATTAATGGCACTTATGTTACTCCACTGATGTGAAATAGAGTCAAGCTCAACAAGGTTAGCAAAGGGAGAAGGTACCTTATGGCCTCCATCTCCTCCCATTCACTGTTAGTATTTGTAAAATAGTTAGATTTTATAATACGAAAGGAAACTTGGTTCTGTTGATTGCCATCTTCATTTTGTTTTGATGTTAATGCCCTTTTTAGTAATTTGGTTATTTTCAAGTTTCATGAATTTTGATTTCTATTTAAATTTTACCAACCAGTATCTCGAAATGCGAAAAACAGTGCTGTCATGATTAAGCAAAGTCATTGGCATTGGTTATTTGAGGCAGATTTCATTTCTTTATCATTGAAGAAAATTATAGGCGAAATTTCATTTTATCTTGTCAATGGGAACATGTGGTTTAACTTCTCATATTTGTGAAAATTTTAAACCCTAGGTGATTGTTGTCTTTATGGCCTCAAAAATTAACTTCAGATAGTAACAATCATACAACAATCACACATATTGTTGGAAAATAAATAGTGAAAGTATAAACAATTACACATATACACAGATATTTTTTCCTCCAAATCATCTTATTATTATCTTAATCAAAGCTTACAAGGCAATCTCCATAGCTACTACAGCTGGACAATAAAGAAAATCACCCCAACCTGATGTGTATCATGTATGACCTATTGAAACAAAGTAAGCCTACACAGAAACTGGGGTGATGTTGTTTAGTCTATACATACTTGTATGTACAATTGTATGGACTATACCATACAGCTCTGTCCATACAATTGTACGTACTGTATGGATCTTTTTGTACAACTGTATGGAATTCCACTGTATAACACCATCTTGAATCTGCAATTTGCTAGTCGATCCTCTCTCTGCAAATCTACCAACAAAACTTGTCTTAACATTATTTGGACCTGCCTTTATACGTGAACGGAAAGCCTAATCTTATAGCGAAATGTATGGTTGAGATCATTGTAGTCAAACTCGAATTCGGGCTGGCTTGGGACTTGGCAAACTCTGCTAATATTCTGCAAAAACTGGACAAATAAGAAAAAAATTAAAATATAATAAACTTTGTGCACACAAATTATACAAATGTCATTTCTAATCCATATAAATTAGAAAACCACATTCTACATCTAAATTTATTTGATCATCTCATAAAAAAATCTTAAACCTTAGTCTCAAACTATATATAATTATAATTATATATATATTTTAAATAATTGTGTACTTTATATATATTTATAACTTTTTATAAAGTACAAAATTATTTAAATAAATGTATAATTAATTTAATTATAACTTATATTAATTTATAATATACATCCAATTTTAAATTATTTTTATGTGAAGTGTATAATTTAAAATATTTTAAATCTATTATTTAAAATGTGTTAACCATATAACATGCTTTATTATTTAAAATGTGTTAGTTTATGTACAAGTTAAAGTTATAATTCATGAGTCAATAGCTATGAGGAATTTGCATATTTGATTGGCTCATATAAATGATATGTTAAATTGGAGAGAGGATTGTTTGTTCCTCGATAACAACATGAATTGATTCATTTAGCCGGAGATTAGGATATGCAGATTGAAGAGATGTTTAGGTAGTTTGCTGATTTTGATTTTATACAATGAATTGGTTAGGGCCGACTTATATATTTGTGTTCGGCTAGCAATAGCTCCATTAGATTTGACTTCCATCGAGGCATGAGGAACTTTATGTTACCCACCGAAGTGACGTGCGTGGGAATTGTGGGTGGGATAACCTCGATGTTGCGGGGAAGATCAAAGGGGGAATCTTGTGCGATGGAAGTGAGGCAAAACGTTTCCACTGAGTCAACATGCATGAGGAACTTTTTGCTGAGGCACGGACTCATGAGTATAGGCAAGTGTCTGGCGAGTATCATGCAAGTGACGAGTATGGCCGAGTACGAGTGGGTCCTGAGTTTGCACAACAAGTTTTAGGCGAGTAATTGTCCTAGAGCTCGCTTTACCAGAATCAATAGGCTTGGCGAGTTTGAAACGAGTTTGACTAAACTGGTTGAGATTAATCTAATCACTATTGTATTAATACACTTTATTAGACTCAATCAACTAAATATAAGACTTCCACTTTACTCCTAAAGTTAATTACAAAATAGAATTAACTTGAACTACTTCAAACACATTCGCACTGATGTGCAAAAGTTCTTGTGTGGGCTACATTCTTCAATACTCCCTTTTAGTGAGGAATGAATTATGCACCAATCCAAGTTTGTCTTCGAATGTTTCAAACTTTCCTTTTGTTAAGGGCTTGGTCAGAATATCAACAACCTGATAATTTGTGGGTACATACTTGAGCCTTATTGTTCTCTTCTTAATCCTATATTAAATGAAGTGATATATGATCTCGATGTGTTTGGACATGTCACAAAACATTGGATTCTCAATGAGTTTGATACAACTCTGATTATCATATTAAATCACAATGGGATCCAACTTTTAATCAAATAATCCTAGAAGCAACTTCCAAACTAGATGGCCTCACATTTAGCAGTATTTCTTGCCATTTACTTTGCCTCTACTAAGTTGAGGGCCACAAAATTTTGCTTACTGTTGAATTAAGATATCCTCATTGATCCCAAGCTAGAGAAACACATTGATATGCTCTTCCCGTATGAGGCATTGCCTACTCAATATGAGTTTGTATGTGTATACAACTTCACCTCACCGTCTCCAAGATATCTCAAACCATACTTCAATGTGCCCCTCAAATGGTATCTAAGTATATCGGTTTCACCATGAACTAGCTCAAGGTGTTCACTGCAAAACATATATTTGGCCTAGTGTTAACCAAATACTTCAAGCAATCTATTAGCTACCTGTACAATGTGAGATCCACCATATCTAAATATGAAGTTGTTACAAGGCTTTAGATTAGTGATCATAGGTGTGGCCATAGGTTTGCATTCCTCCATCTGAAACCTATTCAAGATCTCCATTGCATACTTACCCTGCCCAAGGAAAATCTCCCTTGGTCTTTGTCAAACCTCCAACCCCAAGAAGTAATGCATCATGCCAATGTCCTTCATTTCTAGCCCAATCGCCATATCTACCTTGTACCTTGTAGTGAACTTCTCTAAACTCATAAGAAATAGGCCATCTACATACAACACCAAAACAAGCACATAAATCCCAACAAATATAAAATATAAGTTAGGATTTGCTTTAGTTTTGTTGAAGCCCATACCCTTAGGTAGCCATCGATCCTAGAATATCAAGCTCTTAGTGTCTGCTTGAGAGCATATAAGGCATATTTCAGCCTATACAAACATGGGACTCCTTCCCTTTGATCTCAAAACCCCGAGGTTTCTTTATGTACACTTCTTCCTCAATTTTCCCATTGAGAAAAGTTATCTTTACATGTATATGTTGTATCTTCTATTCCATAATAAAAATTAAAGACATCACTGCTATAATGGAAGTGTACTTGGAGGTTGGAGCAAAAGTGTCATTGTAGTCCACTCCCTCTTTCTGGGAGAACGGTCTCGCCATAAAAACCATTTTGTACTTCTCTATGTTGCCATCTGCAACATGCTTGATCTTGTAGAGACACTTGGAACTCGCTACTAATTTTCTCTTTGGTCTTGGCACTATTTCCCATATATCATTCTTCATAATGAAGGTGTACTCCACCATGGCATTCCCTCCAAACCTGCCTCCAGAAAACTTGAAGGCTTGGAGTTTATGATGTTATTCATCATGCCATGTAGTTTGGAAACTTCTTCGATTGTTGTCTCTCCTTGAATGTGCTCATTGGTGGGGTGTGAACATGATATTTAGCATCCCTCAATGTTTGAGTGAACCATCAAGGTCTCTTGACAAAATTAGTAGGAGCTCATGGCTCCTCCTCTATGTTTGAAGACTATTGCCCGAAATTGAAAGTCACTGGTGACTTTGGCTCAACCTTCAGAGCTTCCTGCTTCTCATCCTCTATCACTTCTAGATGCAAAGTCTTCCTCAAGATTTACATCCTTGCTCACCAATATCTTTCTCTTCTCTGAAATAAATATCTTATAGGACTTTGAGGTCTCACTGTAACCAACAATCAAACCCTTCCTACTTGAGGGCTCTAACTCGATCCTCTTCTCTATTGGTATATGGATATTTATTGGACAGCCAAATATGCAAAAATGAATCACCTTTGATTTCACAGTAACAAATGCTTTCGTTAGTGTCTTTTCTTCCAAGATCCAATGAGGACACCTATTCTAAATGTAGACTATTTTATGCATACTTCTTCCCATCAAAACATCAACAAAAACTGGTCATGAGTAATGGCCTTAGTAGCCCCTATGATGGATTGGTTTTTTGCCTCTCAGAACCCCATTTTGTTACGGGTTATATGAAATTGTTTAATGTAGACACATCTGGATGTTACAGTATCAGATCTGCACAAATTTGCAAATAGACGCTTGTAAACTGAAATAGACACTCTGACTACTACAACAATCCAAATACATAGATGTACAACACATTTTTTTTTATAGCAAATCCCTTTGACCATTGAGACACAATACTATATTTTCTAGTTCTTTATTTCTTAAACACACAACCCAAAAACATCCCCCCCTAAAGTCCATTTCATTACAAACTTAACTCCTAAAAGACCCCCATGCTTCCCTCCCTCGGGAGTAGTTATTGAATCTATTTTTAGAAAACGACATATCCCCTTTTTTTCTTGAATTATTCTAACTACCAGAAACGTCGCTTGAATATGAGTTAATGACTAATAAACATCTACAGTGGATGATCCATGTATTTATAGAGCTATAGCGCATCATAGTTAGCTCCCTCCTAATTCCTACATCCTTGCATAAACCCTCCAACTCCTTGAAGGTATACTCATCCCCATCGTCTAATCTCAAAACTTTGATTTTCTTCCCTATTTGATTTTCGAGTAGAGATTTGAAGTCCCTCAAACTTGGTAAAGACCCCATCATTGGTCTTTAGGAAGTATATCTAGGTTTTATGAGAGAAGTCTCTAATGAAGGAAACATAGTACATGCTTCCTAGGATTGATGTTGCTGACATTGCTCCACATACATATGAGTGCACTAGGTCTAGAATTCCCTTCAACTTATGCTCATTGATTAGGAAAGTATCCTTCTATGATTTCCAAGCACGCACCATTTGCATGCTCCCTATTGCTCAATGTTGAAATTCAAAATATGTGGCTATCTCCCTCATAATTTCCAATGCACTATGATGCAAGTGCCCCATCATCTTATACCACAACTCACATAGGTTGTTTGCATTCTGAACTATGGCTCAAATAGGTTTACCCTTCAACCTGTATAAGTTGTCTTCCTTCACCCTTATCACCTATGTTGCTTTAGACTAGACCCCTTTGGTCTTATAAGGACTTGTTGGTTCTCGAACTATAATGTAAATCCCTTAACTTCCATGACCAAAACTGAAAGCAACTTCTTCCCGCGACTTGGAACAAACAACACATCGTCAAAGTCTATAGAGTTATTTGAGTAGAGCTAGAAGGGAATGGTACCAACTCCTGAAATTAGGTACTTGGTATCATCACCGAGCTCGATATGAAATATTGAGACGTGCACTTTTAAACTTGAAAAAAACTCTCAGATTGATTGCATATGTTTAGAAGCCCCACCGTCCACATACCAAGAGTTTCTAGGAATCATTCTAGTAGAAAGGAAATATACCATTGAGAAATTATTCTTGAACTTGGAGGCAAACATGTTTACCTGAATTTCAGCAGAGGTTGCTACTTGATTTTGTTGTTGCTTCCTTTTATCCTTATTCTCCAGACACTATGATGCATAATGGTTGTGCTTATTACATATGGAGCACTTGATTTTACTCAAGTCTTTCCTTGGATGCGAGGTTAACTCCTCACACCTTACCTTACCTTGTTGGGTTATTTACCTCAACCTTTCTTTGTTTGACCAAATAGGGCAGGGTCATTGTCACCTCCTTGCTTTTTTACCTTTGATTCCATCTAAATCTCCTCTTGGATACAATCATTCCATAGTATTTCAAATGAAGTAATATTCTCTTGAGCACAAACACCCTGGACAAAATGGTCCAATTGATATGAGAACGAATTCAATACCCGATTCACTAGCTCTTTGTCTTCAATATTCTCCTCATTCACGACAAGTTGATCATGAATCTGGATGACCTTCATTAGGTAATCTGTAATTGTGTTAGATGTAGTCATCTCTATTGATTTGAGTTTGTTATGCAATATCATCTTCATGTTGATGTTCTTTCTTTAGTAAAGGCTAATTAGAGCATTGAACATCTCTTCATCATATTTTTCTCTGATATATGTGGGATCAAATGATTCTTTTTAACATCTATGATAATCCATTTCGATTTCACTTCTTTTTTCTGATAAATTACAAAATCATATGGATTTGTTGATCGATTCAATGCAGTCTAGACAAAATCCTAAGATCATTCTCTTCCAATAAAAGAGTTACCTTTACATGATAGGAAATTTGAGGCACCTTCCAATATGTCCTCAAACCCGAAGCTTGCTCATACCATTTCTGAGCTCTAACACATGAAGTCCCAAATATGATAACCATTATCTATGAAATCCTCTAACTATTGGTCTTGGTTCTTGGTAATTGGTTATAATAGTTTAAACTTTTCAAATCCTCTCAATTAGAGAAGCTTTGATATCATGTGAAAATTTTGAACCCTATGTGATTAAAACCCAGGTGTTGTTGTATTAATTGTATATACTCGTCCGTATGTTGATTGAATGGATTATACCATACGACCTTGTCTTATAAATGTATGGAATATTAGTGTACAACACTGTCTTCAACCTACAATTTGTTGGTTGATTCTCTTATTGGAAATTTGCTTTCTCTCCTCTCTTCTAATTGCTACCCCTATCTGATAAAACTTGTGTCTTAACTCTCTATCTTGACTTGCCTTTATAGTTGCACTGAAACCTTAATCTACCAAAACATTAATCTTCTAGTAAGATGTGCAATTCATATTAATCTAAATCACTAACGTATACATACACTTTATTAGACTAAATCAACTCAATATAAGACTTTCACTTTATTAATGAAGTGAACTACAAAATAGAATTAACTTGAACTACTTCTAGCACATTCCCATTGAGCTGGTGCATACCTTATTGTTAGAGCTACATTCTTCAATTATAGTTAAGCATAAGAATGCAATAGTTTTCCATGGGAGTGTTGCAATACAACATTTCAAAGCACATGGATTGTATAAAAGGGCCACCAGGTGATTTTGCTCAATGCGTGGACCAACCTGAATATGCAACAATGAAGGTATCCTTTATTCCCTCTATTTTATAAGATAATTTTTTTTCAAGATATGATACATATCGACACTTTGTTACCCTGTGTGTTGAAATAGGTCTCAAGCTTTTTTATTGTTGTTTGGGCTTTGCTTTTGAATGTTTAATTTGGGCAGGAGGGTTGGCTGTGAGCTTATAAGATTGATCTATCTCTCGAATGGATGGCTCATGTATAGTATTCATGAGAAGGATCTCGATCCTTGTCTAGAGTGGTGAATTTTATACCCAAACATTGTTGGGCCTTTTTTCATTCCTCAAGGACAAAAGTTTATAAAGACCCTGAAATGCAGGAGGCATTTTTGGCCCAAAAGAGATCTGCACAAATCAAAAAATTCCAAGGGATGGCTGGTTGAAGGCTTATTTAGACATTTGATGGTTTTTAAGTTCCTTTATTCCTCAGCAACAACTTAGTTGTATTTGTACTCTTGTTCCCATTATGGGCATTGTAACCTCTCTTTTTATACTGATATAGGAAATTTTGGACTATATTAGCAACTTTGGGGCAATTATAAGAGCAATAAAGGAAAATTATAGAAAAATGTTGGGGTGGGGAGGCCAAGATTCACGCATTAGCTAGAATTTCTAATACATTTCTGATTAGCCTTATTGGAAAAATTACAGAAGAATTTGGGGTTGGGGAGGGGGGGGGGGGGAGGGGGGGGGGGGGGGGGAAGACGGGGGGTGGTGTAAAGGTTTGCATATCAATTGGAAACTTATTTTTAATACATTTTAGTTTAGCCTTGTAATTCCATAGTGTCAAGTATATGGAAAACCCGAGCTAAAAGTTATTCCTGGTTGAAAAAAAATGTAAGCAAGGTAATGCTAATGAGTTCCATTTTTTACTAGTCTTTAGTCTCAAATGGAATAATATCGTCAGCGTTGTCAAATAGCTCTAGTTTTCAACAAGCCATAAAAAGGTCATGCAATGCTATTGTCAAAATTCATCCTTCTTGTCATATTGTAAGGCTTCAAACCAAGAATCATGTTGATTATAGTAGTACTATATTCCTAAGGGTTTTGTACATCTTCCTAAGGGTTTGGTAGTAGTTTGTTGTTTAGCATGGTTTCAATATATATAAATCAATGTTCCATGGATTTTTCGGGACAGGGGAGCGCAAAAGCGTGGAAACGAAGAAGGGGGACATGTGGAAGCCACCCCAATTTTTAGGGAATTTCGGGGAAACAGGGGATCCGAAGTCATAAAAATTAATTTAAAATATAAAAATGAAAAATTCCAACAATAACTATTACCATGTAAAAAGTAAAACTAAAAACTAAATTTATCATTATGGAATGTACATATATTAGTTACTACCATATCAAATTTCAAAATGTTAAATGATACTGAACTATATTACGATTACCATGTAAAAACTAAAAACTAAATATCATCATTATCATTATGCAAATGTATATCTAGCTTCAAATTTCAAAATTGTAAAAGATAACGCAACAAATGTTGAAATTGGAAATAGTCCCCATGCAACAATGATATAAATGAAGTTGCATGGAATTTCACTTATCTTGCCAAAATATCTTGTATGAGAGTACATTGTTGAATGAAGGTTGTGAAGTGTCTCTCTTTAATGCAAACTTTGTATCCCTTTCATGGTTCAATGATGCATGTGCTATGGGAAACTTGCGGCTTTTGGGCCTTTTAATATAGGATCATTACAGTCCCATTCATGCCAGTTTGAAGATTGTATTTCAAAAGGCTGTCTTTGATGGGATATCATCCTTGTTCCTTTGATTTCCAACAATATTTGCAAGCAAATGGATGATGAGAATAATTGGAATGAAAAACCTGTTCTTCCAAATTGCATCAAAAACCTTGGTAGTGTTGGAAATTTCACATAGTTCATCAATGGAGAAGCAGTATATTTGAAGATCCCCTCTTTAGTTATGCCATCATGACATTTTAAGGGTTGTGGTGTTAACATATCTAGTATGTAAATATAACTATATGGAACTAGAAGACATAAACAAATGGGCATTTCTCCAGTAAAACAAGATTCCACTAAGTTTACAGATTTGGCAGAAAATTAAAGCTCCTCTACATGGTGAATTGGAATGTAGATGATACACTTCTTCCTTGCTCATATTTATTTTAGTCTGGTTGGTGCCAATGGAGCAGTCCCCCTTTTTTGTGGTTCGAGTCTATCTCATGGGATAATGTCTTCTTATTTCCTCTTTTTTGTCGTCAAATTAGAGACTCAATGGCTTAAGATGTCTTCAGGTGTTACTGAGTTCAGGTGCAATTGTTGGGCTTCCTGGTTAAAATAATTTTTTCCCACCCCGAATTTCTTCTCTCCTTATTTGTTCTTCACAAACCTTGACTTGTAGGATTGGTCAGGCCTTAAGGAAATCCTTTCTTGTGTGAAGGTTGTTGCATCTTCTTGCTTCTCAATATTCTTCTCTCTTCTAAATCCTCCAATAGCCTTTTTATTTTGTCTTCTTAGAATGTATCAGTTGACTATTTGGCCATCTAGCATGTAAACATGAAGCTCAACAAATATTCTATGAGATGCCAAAATAATATTTGAGCCTTGATGTTGTCCTACACAACACATTGATGGATGGACTCCATAATGTGGGTAATCTTAACGAGGCAATAAATTTCAGTGTGGAAGACATTGTGTCAATGAAAATATCATTGATGTTCCATAACACAACTTATCGACAACATCGGGTAAAATATCGACAAATATTGGCATACTTCAAAATAATATAAACATATTCATTTTTTCAAATTTTAAAACATTTAAAGCAACCACAACATCAAATAAACACATTGCCACATAAATATGAAAATAAAACAGATATATATGATGTATAAGATGTTTAATGATATATCATGTATCAATACTAAATCATATCATGAGTCCTGAATCTTGAGTATTAATGAGTGTACTGACTAGAGTCTCAAAATATCATCAAAAATATAATAAAAATATCTCATCATCATGGTTCAACTAAGATCTAAATACTACATAGTACAATGAAATCAAATAGAATAAACTAGGGATTTCCTCTGCCCCTTTTATGGGAAAAGGTGATGGCTTTGGTAACGACTCGTCCTCTAGTTGAAGACGATCCTATGGGTGGCAGTAGACTCTGATGTGTTCTAACAAAAGGACAAGCTACACTATGATGTCCTCTAGAATAAGAAGAAGCTAGAGTATGGAGTATTCTAAAAGAAGAAGAAGCTAGAGTCTAGAGTCCTGTAGAAGAAGAAGAAGCTAGAGTCTGGAATCCTTGACTAGTAGTATTGCCATTTCTATGTCCAAGTCTAGCTCACTTGGTCGTCACTTCCTCTCTCGTTGTTTGTGAAAGTGGTGGCACACTTCCAGGGTCAATAAGCACCTCCTACAAAGGTGTCTGCTCTATATAATCCTCCACCTCTATCACCTCCCTTGCCACCTAGCCCACCCCACATCCAAATCCCCATTAATCAATCAAGGTCCTATTCCATGACAGGTTCCTCGCTCTCCACTCTCCATGCAACAGTGGTGTAAATCACATCCACATATGGTGTTTTTTGAGGTTGTCTCACCCATAATCGAAGGTTTAGTAGACATAGACCATGCCATTAAGGATGGAAGTTTCCAACCTATACAAGGGTCATAAATTATAAATTATAATTCAATTTTATAGATATAATTTAAACTATAAGGTTGACATGGCAATGTGCATAAAATTAAAAATTACTTCAAAATTTTATTTAATTTTTTTTAACTTATTGCGCTTCTTGGTGTGTATTTTCTCAAACACACTCCAATTGCACTCGCATCCTGATGAGATACATGTCTGGCTTAGCACCCGAATCACAAGATTTTGTAAATGGGGTACTCTTCAGCCATATCTTGTCCATCAAGCATTTAGAACAAATAAAAGAAAGTTAGAAACATAAGAAATAAAATTGGAATTTTAATTTTTGAAACAAATGGAGAAGAGACATTGAAATTTGCAACAAAATGAACGTGAAGCTTACCTGGAATTTCGATCTTCCTATCATTAACAACCATGTCAAAGACAAATTTATCACCATCCATCCTATGTATCTCCATTTCTTTAGAAATATCCGCATGTTTTTGTCGATATGGCACCATCCTCTGAACGCATGTGAGGAATCCATCCATAACCTCAGTATCAAATCTAAAACCACAAGAGTAAGAGAATGTGGGGTTGAGGTAAATATATGTAGCATGAATGGGGTGATGGAGTGTATTGTTCCATCACTCATCAATGACCCTCCATATCAATAGTCTTTTCTCATACCCTTCATCCCCCTTGTCCTCATAATATGCAAAGATGGATTCTTTGGCCTTATCCATGGCATCATACAAGTAGCCCATTGTGGGATTGTCTCCATCAACCAACCGAAGAACCTTTATCAAAGGCTCACCAATGGCACACACCTCCTCCACTCTTTCTCAAAAGATCTCCTAGATTGACACTAGCCTATATATGGCTCGCCCCTCTAGTTTTGTGCTAAATAACAATGCATGCCACTCATCTAAAAGGAACACTATCTTAATCTCCCACATAAAAGCCAAGAGAGATTGAAGTGAAATGAAGATTATGGAAAAACATGTGATTGTCGGATGCACCGACTCCCTATATTTGTGAATTGTCTCATCAAGTTGCGAACAAATGTATCATTATATATAAATTTTGTGATGCTACTAGATGATTCAACAATATCTTTGATAAACAAAAATTTTCCCATATCCTCTAGCATCAAATCGATGCAATGTGCAGCACAAGAAGTCCAAAACAAGTCCAAATGCCTCATCATAAGCAACCTACTAGCAATCACATAATTAACAACGTTATTCGTTATGACTTGGATAACATTCTGCGGACCTATCTCATGGATGATCCCATCCAACAACTCACATAATAGAGCTGCATATTTGATTAGTCCAATCATCTAACATAAAAATCCATCCCTTGAGTCCCCACGAATCAAACTCCTCCAATATGTGAGTGCATCCCGTGAGTCCCCATGACGTACATGAATTTTGTGCCTTGAGTTGTTCCTTTGGTAGTTTCTTTCTTGTAACTCCTTGGAATCTCCCTCTAATTGTCTCAACCATTTTTAAAAAGTATAAAATATTACTTTATGGAAGAAATAGGGGCACTCATGCCAACTTTGTTATCCTCATGATAGAAATATAGCCTTATGTTTCCTTGAGTTTTTATGATCCCCTTGTCCTTAGAAACCTTTGTTTCTAAGTTTCATTTTCCCTTTGAGAGTTGGGGCTTAAACTCCATAGTTAGCCTCTCCATACTATTCAAAGTGAAGTTTGAAGCTTGGAAGGTTGATCATCAATGGCTCAAGTTCTAAGGGACCCAGACGATGGTTACAAGAGGTGCCAAAGGAATTGCTTAGGGGCACATAATTTGCGTTTTTATTATTTTTTTCACATTTTTTGAGGCACACGTGCCTTTTTTGAAGGAAAGGTGCATGCACACATGCCTTATTCAAGAGAAAGGTGCATTTACTCCAAGAAATTTGATTTTTCAAGTGTTTTTGGGTTGGAAATGGTTACTATTGACTCTTATGTAGGCCATTTAGACATTGAAGACAATGATGTGTCAAATAATGCTATAAAAAGTGGGGAGTGAGAATGGGAGTAGGAAGCACAATTTTTAAAGATCTTTTTGTAGTAGAGTGTTCCGAGATTGTTTTTTATATAACACATTTTTAATATGTTTTGATGTATATATATTAAAAAACATAGAAAATGTTGAACTAACTACATAAAACATGAAAACATAGATTTAACAACTAGATTAATGATGATCATGAAAGAATCAAGCATTAGTACACATGTAACATCAATTATCTTGCAATTATATCTTATAACACTTCCATCAAATGATCGATCATAACATCAACCTTTCAAGGTGCAACATATAACATTTGTCATCAACAAACTGTAACAAATAACATAAACCACTACATGAAATCTAGCATCATATTCATTACCAAAGAGTTGTAAAATGCAACCAATAGTTCAAAGGTAGGTTCAAAGTTCAAAATTCAAATTTAAATATCATATAGTGTTTATAAAATAGCCCATAAAAAGACAAAGTTATAGAGACTAAATTTCAAGTAGGAAAAAGACAAATAAATCAAGTATCTGCTAGGCATCCCTCTTCCCACAAGAAATGTCTAGTTTCTTTTCCCATGATTTATGAATATGAGTAGGAGGCAGGTTCCACAACCAACAACTACATGTACCCCCATGCAACATTGGATGTTCTGAAGATAAAGGAAAATATCTTGCATGTGGAAACTAGATGGTGGATGGGGGTGACATCTCTTCTACATGAATATGATCACCCAAAAGTTCAAAAACTCCTTGTTGGAATTCCCTTTTTCTTAGGATACTAGCAAGTTTCTCATGCTTTATTTTCTCTACTACTACTTGCTAGGAAATATCATGAGTAGAGGTGGAGGGATTTTGTGACAATGGCTTACAATTCTTAGGCACTTGGGAAGTAGAAATACAAGTTTTATAACTTGAGGGAGGTTGGAAAGTAGGAAGAGTTGGTAGAAGTGGGGAAATATCACCATGCTTTGGTGTGCAACAAATATAAAGAATTTTGGGTTGGAGATCAACAATAGACTTTGTGGTAACAATCAATTGTTGAGTATTACATGGAGGAATAGTTTTGGTTCATAGAGTTTAATAAACTAATATTAAAATTGCTTTAAAGAAAGAAGAACAATATGAATCATATTTACATGGAAATATAAGTCTTCATTAGAAGAATAAGAAAGACTAGCATCAACATTATAATTTAAATTAGAAACAGGAGAAGATTTGTGTCAAAAGGATGATTAATTTGTCCATCATATTCAAAATTTGAAGCAAAATCAAGGTCTTCCATTAATTACTTTAACTTTTCCTTTTGCTTGATGTTTTTTAGGACAAGCATTTGCATAATGACCATAATTCTTTCAACTAAAACAAGCTTTTTTTATTTTCTTACTTTGTTGTGTATTTTACTTCATAAATCTCTTTTTCTTCTTCTGGAAAGCTTCCTTACAATTGGAAAATCTTTTCTGTTCTTGACAATTACACACTTGGTTGGAATGCTTCTATTTTTAAGTTTGGTCTTGATCTTGTTACCAATATCAATTTTTTCTAGTTTTTATATTGAAAAGATTTTGTAAACTATCAATAGTATTTCCTAGCTTCCTTATGCTACAAGCTTATCCAATAAGCTTTTCAAAAAATCCGAGGAATACTTTGCCAAACTCAATTTTTTAAATTCCAAACATTGATTATGTAGTTCTTCAAAAACAACTTTTCCTACGATAGAAAGGTAACTATTACATAATAACTATTCATTGTGTTATCATGTATTCCAATAGACGGGTGCTCCATTTTCATATAGATGATCAAGTTGCATACACTTTCACAAAGACTCTTCCAGAAGCAAAGTTTTCCAAGTTTTGTTCTATGTTAGGAGTTCAATTTTTTTCATTAAGCAAGAATAGTCTCTAATGCCTCCTTCCTTCTCCTATTGTCTCACCCTTGTAAATGCTTCAGTCCGATCCCAAGTTGTTCTTAACGGATGATGTTATTATTTAGACACTTAGAACTTTGTTAAGTTCACTTGATCTAACGTGTCTTTTGGTAGAGCGTGTTTCTTTAGTGTAATTTTGTAACTTTCTGATATGGAAATCATGCTTATGTTCTAAACATAAAGTGATATAGATATTCATCTCATTCTTGATACTTTTGACACATGATCCATGGTTTAACACTTGATTGGTCCATTATCTCTATTTAAAGAGCATGGAGGGTTATTTGTTGATGATTGATTGTGAGAGATTCTTATGTAAACTATTTTTTTTGCACTAATATATTGCCTCAAGTGGCTGTGTTGGTTGGGGCTATGAAATGTTTTCTTTTTTTATGGTTTTAGGCACATATACATTCATGTGCTAATTAATATTTGATCTATTTCTATGAGCGGTTTCCTTAAGGTGTTCTACCTATGTGGATATACCTATTTATCAAACATTAAATACCATTTTGTGACCAAACATAATGTTGTCACATAATTTAAGGTTACACATATATCCATGAATTTTACAAATCACTATGCTACTAAATTCATTATTTCACTCCATTTATGTATTGAATCTCCATTTACATGCAAACCTTCACCATCGAATGCAACTTTGTGTTATCATGCTTTTTGAGGAAACACATCCTGGGTGCCCACATCATCACCACTCATATGCTATCATGCACCCCTTGTTGATTATGCTCCATATTGTTGTTTTAGGGCCATTTGCTCGCATTTGGCACCTATCTCCTCATCATACCATTCTTGTTTTTTTCTTTTATAAAGAATATATATATACACACACATCATCACCACTCATATGATATCATGCACCCCTTGTTGATTATGCTCCATATTGTTGTTTTAAGGCCATTTGCTCGCATTTGGCACCTATCTCCGCATCGTACCATTCTTGATCTTTTTTCTTTCTAAGAGAATAAGAGAATATATATATATATATATATATATATATATATATATCACCATAATACAAAAACATCAAAAAATCAAAATAGGTAGAAATAAATTGAGCTCTTTTTATAATCACCAAGTTTTTTACCATGAACCACCTCGTCATGAGTTTAGGAAACTATTAGTGTTTCCCCTGTTCCACTAAGTCATCTACTCCTATCCTTTCACAAGTCACATTGGTCCTTGAGTCCCAGTCACACTATTTGTTTGGCATAGTTTTCATAGTCCTTGAGTTGCAATATCACCATCAATATGACTTTGTTGCCATGGTCTCATGCACCTTCTTAGCATTACTCCATAAATATCCATTTTGAATTTGGTAAAGTCATTTTGTTAGGGTTTATGGTCACTTTCTAGGTCAATGGCCATTTATTCTCGATTAAAAGGAATCCTTTTCTCTCATGCCTCTCTCTAGGTCATCCCATTCCATTAATTCCAAGTTCGCACCATCTCCCAATGCTCTCAATACCTCATGGTAGTTTTAGAGTCTCACAATTGCCCTTTATCTAACAAATATTCCATATTGATCATGACACATTTTATCTAGGGGTTTTATTTATAGCTCAATTTCCATGGTTACCATTTTTTTAATGATTGGTGATTTACCTTGCATAGGATAATGGATTCTCATATCCATTGATCCTTTACTGTATGGTTCATGTTGGTGTTTGTCATCAAAACCTTTATTCACACCACATTAGTTTGTATTCATATGTTGGTACCCATTTTCATCATTGGTGGGATACCTTGCATTTGCCAATGGTTTTTTCCATTGATACTAACTATATGGTTTCTCTTATGCTCCACTTCAACTTGGTATAAAATTGTGGAGATTCATACTTTGTAATGACAATGATTTAGATCTGATTGAAGGCCATGGATATTTATGACTCCATTCCATTAGTATTAGGACCCTACACCTTGAGATTACTTCCAATGAGCTCTCTACATGTCCCAACCCTTCCACAAACTATGGGCTTCCTTCATTGCAATTTTGTGCCCCCAATGGGTGGCGTTATGTGATTACATATATAAGGTAGAATCAACATTCAATTTCAAGTGTATCTTGATCTGGCTTCACTTGTATGATCTTACAATGCTATGGTTGCATATTATACTTATTTGACTATTAAGAATGGGTCTGTGTGACTTGTATATAAAGATTGCATATATATTCATCTATCACATGTTTGGTAGTGGTTTCCTTTCTCTCCCTGGTATATGTTTGGGGAGGAGAAATGATCACAAAGTTGTGCATGGATTATTTTATACTTGTTTTCCGATAATATCTAACAGTATACATGAATAGTATTCCAGCAACGTTCCAACTCCAAATTAAGCATGGTAAAGGGTTACTTGCACATGCAATGTCAAGAAAATATGATCAATATAAAAAGTAGGGAAGGTTTTAGAATTGGGCTTCTTAGCCTTTTTTATAGCTCTTTGCATTGAATGGGATAAAATGGAAATGCAAGTGAATACAAACCCTTTTGTGATCACATTATGAATTTTAGGACCCAAACATCCCTCAAGTATATGCAATTTAGTTCAGCATTCAATATACCTATTAAATCCATTGCATAATTATAAGGAACCCTTAGGGTAGTAATTATGTATACTCCATAATTGGTAGAAAATAATTTATTCCCATCAATGCACTAGCCTGCTAAGATTATAATTACATCACTGTTCTTGTGAAATTGCTCCACCCATCCAGTAATCATGTACACCTTAGGTTCATCCAATCTATAATATTTATTTAATTGTGATGGCTGGGAAAAAGAAATGCGATGTCTATTATCCTTTATAACTATTATACTTTTTGTATCAATGTGCTCGATAAACATTCTATGGCCTCTAGACAAGGTAGCATAGGAAATTTGGAAGCAATATTGTGTGAATGAGATATTTTGATGTGAGAGAAAACATTGTCATCAATGTTTCTAGGTGTTGTGTCACTAGGGGGTATAACATCAGGGCATTCCTTCTCTTTGAGACTTTTATACATTTTTAACCCAATTTAGGGAAATTTTATGTAAGGCCAATATTGACTTCAGTATCCTTGGAGATTGGATTAAGTAGATCTATATTAGGATTTTCCAATTGAGTGACAGGTATATAGGTTGCTAGTTGCTTATGAAGTTTGAGATACCTCAATACTCTTCTTATTTTCTTTTGTTGATTTATTTGGAGGCATACTCCTGGCATTCAAAATAAGACTTAAAATTGCTACATTCTAACCCTACATTTTACTCAATGAAATCCTACTCTATTGACTCATATTTCATATATATATATTTGGAAAAAATTAAGAAAATGTGAACTACATAGGCCAATAGAATGAATCTATAAGGAAAACAAGTGAAATCTTAGGTCTTGAACATTTAACTATAACAATAATTCTTTTGATAACCTTACAAAAGTCCTCAATACGCTATGCTACTCCATGATAAAATAAACATAATAATTGTTTAAAAAAAATCTTGATCGTTTATGCAATTTAACAAAGTTGATAGTAAAGTCAAAATTCATAATCAATAGGTTTGAATCATTAATATTTACCAAGATTACAACAATATAGCACCATTAATGCATGATGGGAGATCAAAGGTTTTGAAATTCCAAAAAAAATGATTTAATGGGTGAACTTTTCCTTTGTCATAGAGTGTTTTAGTGCTGGAGTAACTTTCATTTACATTAGAACCATAGTTATTCGATATGAATGGGTCAATCCCAAGTCCAAGGTGGTAGAAGTCCTAAGTCATAAGATCCAAAAGGATTGCCCCCTAATATAGAAGTGGAGCATAAAATACAATTGTTGCATGACTCCCCATCGTCATATATTAGGTTGTATAGACATTCCATCTTAAAAAAAGATGAAGTGTGGCAATAGTTGTAGTTGTTGCTAGAGAAAGGAGTAATTAGAGAAATCGGGCCTAACCTTGTTGGTCACATATCATCATAGTACCCAAAAAAGATGGGAATTGGAGAATATGTATCGACTATAGAGCTCTGAATAATATAACCCTTAAGAGTCAACAGTACCATTTTCCCAAGGTCAATTACTTGCTAGATTAGTTGCAACAGGCCAAGCAATTCACCAAGTTGGATCTCAAATCGGGATACCACTAGGTACGACCTAAAATAGAAGACATTGACTATATTGATTTTAAGACAATGCAAGGTCTATATGAATGGATGGTAATTCCTTTTGGTTCATGTAGTGCATCAACTACATTTATGTGTTTGATGAATGATGTATTGTGTCCATTTTTAGATTTATTTGTAACAATATACTTAGATAATATATTGGTTTATAGATTTACCTAGAAAGATGATATATCACATCTGATGTAGGTGTTAGAGACCCTCGAAAAGGATCAACAACTGGAAACCTCAAGAAATGTGAATTTTATAAGCAATGATTGGTGTATTTGGGGTATGTAATTGGTGGAGGGAAACTCGAGATAGTTCATGTGAAGATGAACACCATCATTAAGTAGCTAAATCCTACCAATGTCATTAAAGTTAGGAGCTTTGTTGGACAACAAAGTACTTATGGAATTTTATAGCATCATGTTCAATTGTCTTTACATCACTCCATGCCATAACAACCAACAACAAGAGTTTCCAAATGGAAAAGATTAAAAAAAAATCAATGGGCTTAAAAGAAAGATAAGTCAAGCACAAATTATTGCACGATTGCCTAATTTGCATAAGCCTTTCAAGGTGGAGACAAATGCAAGTGGATATGATATATGGGAGCGGTCTTAATTCAAGGAGATAAACTATTATGCTATCATGCTAAAGTGTTTCATGGAGGATTCCTAAATTATCATACATATGTTAAGGAATCCTTTTCTATGGTTCAAGCTATTAAGAAGTGGAAGAACTATCTAATGGGAAAGGAGACCGTGTTCCACACTTATCAACAACCATTGCAATACTTACCTGGAGAAAGCTTCTACAAACCAAACACTATACGTTGATGGAGTTTTTATAGAAATTTCATTTAATATTCAAGTATAAAAATGGAAACACTAATAAGTTGGAAAAAAATTCTCTGAATGCCCCCCACACCCAATAGTACAACTTTTGGAACTCATTTTCAGATGTAGCCTTTTGCTTATGATGCATACAAGAGAAATACACAGAAGATGAGGAATTTAAAGAGGTGTTTCGATAGCTAAAGGGCCAAATTTTTGTAGAATAAGGCACCGGTAAGGAGAACAATTATCTCCTAGATGGGATTCTCTACAAGTTAGATAATATTTATATTCATGAAAGTGAAAGATTGTAGTTCGTCACAGAGAATCAAACCTCCAAAATTGCATGGCATTTTGGTTTTGGGAAAACAATGGCCAACTTACAAAGGTATGGATGCTGGGATAGAATGTAAGATGATGTACCTTATATTAGAAGATGTATACTTTTTTGTACCAACAATCCCAATGATAGAAAGAGATGTCTATACCATTCCTTACTTGTGCCCACTAGACATGAGTATATTCTTATAATAGTTTATAAGTTTAATAATAAGATGTGCATTATCATACATTGCAAAAACACTAGTAGGGGACAAAATACACCAAACATGATCTTTGAAAAAGTCTAGGTGCACTTTAGAATACCAAGGAGCATCATCTCAAATAAAGATAATAAATTTCTTTATTCATTTTGAATTTTACATTATGGGAGAAGATGGATACCAAATTGAAGAGGTCTACAACTTTCCATCCATAAACAAATGGGCAAACATTAGTAGTGAACATGGCATTGATTCAACATTTAAGGGGCTATAATCAAAACCGTCCATGATGAATTTAAACTAGTCACATGTGAACTTTGAAGAATACTCTAGGGTAAAAATCCTAACATTAATTAAGGGTTGAAGCATGCAACAACCTTAAGTTTAACCTTAAATTACTATTTCCATTGGGATGCTAGAAAAACAAAGAATTCCATTCTTATTGTAGTATATATGTTTCACATTAAGAGCAAAACATTGGAGAGAGATATTGAAGAACAAATGAAGTAGAAGATCCTAGAGTGTTGTATTTTCTTAGGATATGTCTTGTGTTAATGTGTGGATAGTTTGGAATTTACTTCTTTCTCTCCATTTTACTCTCAATTATTTCAGCATTAACATTAAATTTACATTATATAGTATAACACTTGATAATAAAAAAATCATTATCATCAACAAATTATAAATTTTTGTTTGTTACTTTTAACAAGATTTATAATGTTAAATTAATAGAAGAAGATTAATTATTAAAATCTTAAACTTTAAAAAAAATTCAATAACTCTAAACTTTAATATTTTTTATACAATTTCAATAATTCTAAATCTTAATATTAATCATAAATTATTAATATTTTTAATATTGATTTATGAAAATTAATTTTATAAACAAGAATTCATTATAATGAAGCAAAAATTCCAACCCTCAATATTTATGGAGAAGATACCTTCTAATTGTATGTTTAATTTCTCTAAATATTAATTAATTAGAAAATATAAACTTGCAAAAGGCTCAATCAAATATTTATAAATAAGATTAAAGTATTTTTTCAAATATTTATAAATAAATATTAAATAATTAGAAAATATAAACTTGCAAAAGGCTAAATCAAATATTTATAAATAAGATTAAAGTATTTTTTCAAATATTTATAAATAAGATTAAAGTAATTTTTTAATAATTTCAAAAATAAAAATAAGATATTTTTTCTATTGAAAAAGAATCTCAACCCATACATTCTAATAATAATAAAAATTCTTGATTTATCGTCTTAAAAAATTTACTATAATTCAGAAAACAAAAACAAAAATTTACAGTTAAAAGTTGTGAACCATAGATAAATTTACATAAATGAAGTTCAACATTAAAAAAAATAGATTGACCTATTTTAATGGCATTATATACGAAACAGCTATTATATACAACACTAATTAATGGCATCAAAACACCCATAAGCGCTTTGGGGATTAACAGCCGTTATAAGCGCTTTGGGGATTATGAGCAGTGGAGGTGGAAGCAGCTGTAGAGGAGGATGCAATGAAGAAGCAAATAACGAGGGAGGGAATTCGTCTCGACTCTCGAGCCAATAGTAGAAATTAAGCCCTGTGGCAATGCTTTGCTACTGTGAATCATCTATTTTTCCATGCCTTATCTCTTCAACGCGGTGAGACCGACGAGTTGCAGTGTGGGGTCTACACGCATTATGCCTTATCTATTCAACGCGGTGAGACGGACGAGTTGCAGTGTGGGGTCTACACGCAGCGTACCATGCATTATCTCTTTAACGCGGTGAGCTGGACGAGCAGCAGTGGGGGTGTAGATGCAGTGTAGCAGTGTGGGGTCTACACGCATCGTACCATAGGGGTGTCGGTCCATAATATATGGACTGGAAATGGACAGACGAGAGAACATCACGATATAAAATGAAAATGACAAGATGTTCACTGCGCGCCACAAGGCACAACAGAAAACAAGGAAAAAGACAAGATGTTCACTGCGCGCCAGACGGCACAACAGAAAACAATGTGGAATACAACTGGATACGCATTTTAAAAAAATAAAAATGTTCGCTACGCGCCATTGTGATTGACCACATCATAAAATGCTCACTGCGCGCCATTGTGATTGACCACATCATAAAATGCTCACTGCGTGCCATAGTGCCCAACAAATAAATGTTTTGCAGTTTTGGAATTTCACATCTATGATTCCAATCAAATAAAAATTCTATAATAGTTTAGAGTTTTTCATGTCTTTCTGATCAAAGACTAAAGAACTCAGAGTTCCTGTACATTTTAGTGAAGATTAAAAGATATACCAGGCTTGGAATTTTACATCTATGCTCCTTATCAAATAAACATTTTATAACGATTTAGCATTTTTCATGCCCTTTGATCAAATTCACTAGTGTAATTTTTTAAAACTTTTTTTCAATATTATAATTTTTGTATTTTCTCTAAATTTTAAATACACTATTTAAAAAAATATATAACTAAAATAAAAATATAAAAATAAAATATTCATAACAATAAACATATTAACTAAAATAAATAATTAAAACTTCTAAAAATAAAATTTTATATATTAATTTTTTTTTATACTAATAAGTATTATATATTTATAAAATATCGGTATTTTATAATCAATAAAATTGATTTGGACCATATCCAAAATTTAATTTTAGAAAATTATACATAATGAATATCCCAAAACTCTCAACTTTTATACAAGTAACCATTCAATATATTCATATACTTTTTTAAAATATTATGGAAAGAATATAATACGCTTATGATGGATTTCATTTAAACTAAATCAACATTGTATTTGAATTTCAAGGACTTTCTATATCATAAAGCATTTTAAAATTCAACTTTTATAAAATAATTATTCAATATATTCATATTACTATTTAGAAATTATGAAAAGAATATGATATGCTTATAATGGATTTCATTTAAAGTAAACCAAAACTATATCATTGTATTTCTATTTTAAGAACTTTTTATATTATAGAGAGTTTTATTTTATTTTATTTAAATTGGGAGATTTACATTAGTATTTCATTGTATTTGAATTTCACTAACTTTTTATATTATAAAGCACTTTATTTTTTTAAAAGAAATTAAGAGATATTACATTAATATATTAAAATGGTGTGAAGTTTTAAAAAATTAATTTTTATATAATTATAATATAGTTTTTTTATCAAGATTAAGCTACCATGATTGGACTGGTAAAAACGCATCTAACTGATCCACATGCTTTATGTCATCTAAAATTAGCAAGACACGAGAAGATTGGAGATAATTGAGTCAATCCATGTGTCAATCATGTCAAAACTTTATTCTGCAACAAATGTAATGATCTGCTTTAAGCAGTTCCCTTCGACACGTGTCCAATCCTACCTGCATGCACCCCAGATGGCACAAAAACCATACTTCGTGTTGATATTTAGAAATATTTCCCTCTGAATCAACACCCATGCTATCAACCACTCTCCCAGATGCAAAAACCCATCAAGAAAAAGAAAAAGAAAGCCCCTTCTATGATTGTGTTATAGTTGATTCCGTTTCAGTTTACCCGGTGCCGAGAGCAAAGCTAGTATCCTTGGCAGGCGCAGATACAGATACAGGTATAGATTCATAGCGAGCAGAGGCAGCAAGAGAAGTAATGGACTTAGTTTCGGGGGTGACCCCACAACCACAACATAATAGTTCAGGACTGCTGATCTAGTTGATCCCGTAGTTTATGCAGTGGCAAAGCTGGAACTAGATCAAGATGAAGATAAAGATGCAGAAGCAAGAGCAGGAGCCACAGAAATTCTGTTGGGCATCTCGGAAGCACATCCTCAAATTCATAGTCTAGACTGAGTTCTGCAAGAGATTTTTCCTACTTTGGCCTCAAGACAATCCTCGTCTTATTCTTGTCAAAGGACTTCGGTCTCTCACAAATCAAATCCACATAGATGTTTCATCTCTTCACAATGGTGTGCTATGCCACTTCATTTCTGGGAGCCATAATCAGCAATACCCTCTTGGTAAATGATCGAGCTCTATTTATTTATTTTTTGCTTATTTATGCAGGTTTCCTCTGGGTGGCTCGGTTTCCTCTGGCATGGCTCAAAGTAGCTCTCTGCTTTGCTGAGCATTTTAATTTTTTGTTTGTTTGCTTTTGTTTTAGATGGAGTAGCAGCACTCGTATCGCATCACTTGTTTGGTAGTCGTCGGGCTAGGCGTTTCTTATATAGAAAGAAAGAAGAAATCCATAACACTTGGCAGTCCCTGGGCTAGGCGTCTGTGATAGAAGAAATCCATAACATTTGGTATTCCCAGGGCTAGGCGTCTGTGATTCAATATCAGTTCGATTTCAAAGTTTAGAATCTGTTGGTTTTACCTTAACCAGCTAAACAAACTCATGCAAATTGTACCCATGGAGTCTATTTTACTAATGGGTAGTCTATTCACACCATGAATACGCTGAGGCAATTTGCATTTTTTTCATCAACTTTGTGTAGTTACATCAATTCATGTAGCTATTCCATTTTGTACAGCTTAGCACACCATGAATACGCTTTCTGCGATTTGCAGTTTTCTCATCAATGTTTGCACTTTCACCTGCTAGAGATCATTACTACAACAGTAGCAGACGTTCTATGGGGGATTACAGGAATCTAGGTTTGACACAAAGGGAAGGCGTAGTTGCAGTAATGCAGTCGGCAACCGACATGAACCAGAGGGATGGCCTCGTCGACCGCCTAGCAGGAGACACCGTTGTGGGTGAGCAGGGTGTCACCGTCGCCAAGGCCCAGCATCACTCCCTTCAAAACCCCCTCCAATTCTGATTTCATTTTTACTGTAGTTCTGTCGATCTGCATAATATTGATCAGAAGCTCGATGCTGAATCTTTTGATACTTGGAACCTCCTGTGATGGACATGGGTGCCTCTGGAAAAGCTCTACCAATTCGAAAATCAACGATCTCTTTGTTACAACCCCTCATTCTTCAAAGCCAAAATTGAAATCCAATTTGGACATAAACTTGAAGATCTTAGCAGCATGTCCTATGGCTGCTTACTGATGCGCGCCCCGTTTCTCCACTGAAAACTTCACAACCTGAAAAAACATAACAAAACAATTAGTCGATGGTATGGAAATTTATTTTGATTGACGTTTTGAACTGTGTTATGAATTGAATACCGTATTGTACCTCGGCCGCAGCAACTGTGACTTCGCTCAGCATAATCCGTTTCTGTGTATGCACACAGATTCCGAAGAATTATGGCTGCATGCATACCCTGATTCTCGTCTCCCAGCACATAGATCAGCTTTACGATTAAATTTTAGTCATATTTGCTTCGATTCTGCAACTACTTAATGTTGATCATTCTTCAGCAGTTCTGTTTACTTTCCAGATCAAGAAGTTCCAAGGCTTCTCCTGCCTTGCTCACTAGCTTCGTCGTCGTTTCATCGTAGCCCAGAGGTAGATGGAGGCAGCATCACTGCCTAAGAATATCGGTAGGGCAGAGATTGCAGAGATTGATGTGCATTTAAGGGGGTAGGTGCCCCTTTAAATGGCCATCCTTTGACAGAGAAATGTTAGGCAGCAACAAATCAATATCAACGTGGCAGATTACCCCAATCGTCGGACGAAAGCATCCTACGGATGAAAATAAAAAAAACATTAAATTCGGGGAGTCGACTCCCACTTGGTGAAACGCCTTACGACGTAATTAGTGGTTGAAAATTTATCTATATTAGTGGTTGCCAGTGCTGGAATTTTGTTTTTATTTTACTCGTTGCTGGAATTTGGTTTTTATTTTACTCGTCAATTTTTTTTTACACAAGGTTTGATAAAAAAATTATACTTCAATAATTAATTTTACTGAAGGGAAAGGAAAAATAGTCTAGTTCATGCCAAAGAATAAGTATAAAAAATTGAATAAGAAATTGTTACATCAAAGCTATTACCTAAAATTTAAATAAATTACATATCTTGCAGAAAATTGCAGTTGCAAAAGGACGTGTTTGATGGCAGCCTTTAATCTTTGATCCATGGGGATTGGGAAAGACAAGGTAGCCTCGTAGGTCTTAAATGGCAAAGATAAAAAAATAAAAGTAGGAGAGGGTTTCTCCATGCCAAACTATCACACATTGTTGTCAGAAGAATGATCACATACAAACCAACCACTAAGCCCTTTTTGATGGACAAGAAGAGAAAGATTCGGTAACTGATACAATCTAAAAATGGCGACAATATGCAATTATAAAAGAAACTTGGAACAAATCAAGCTTCGAGCCTGTGGATCATCAGTCCATTAGTGGCAAATAATGAGGAGCTTCCATAGTTTACTGCTAATTTTTTGTAGGCACAATGCCAATCACTCCAAGATCATTAGCCATAGGTTTCTAACCCAAGTTACAATTAAACATCTAAATGCACAAGCATGCTCACTACTTTTTAAAATACAAATTTTGCACAAATCAAAAATAAAGTTTAGCTTGATATAACTCTGTATTATCACTTATGTGTTGGTATATATGCCCAAGTTCCAACCTTCTCCTTCCAGAATTTACAGCTTTTTAGTTTAGTTATGGAAAAAAATAAAGTTTAGCTTGATATAACTCCGTATTATCACTTATGCGTTGGTATATATGCCCAAGTTCTAGGCTTTTCCTTCCAGAATTTACAGTTGTTTTGGTTACTTATGGATAAAAATAAAGTTTAGCTTGATATAACTCCGTATTATTACTTATGCGTTGGTATATATTCCCAAGTTCCAACCTTCTCCTTCCATAATTTACAGCATTTTTGGTTACTTATGGATAATGTGAACAAGGAAGCTCTGAAGGAGTTCGATGCTAAAATATTTGCAGAAATTGAATGAATGCTTAAATGACAAATGGGTATAATGGAGAGTTAAATAAATATGTTCATCTGAGGTCGAATACTTATTTTCTTGGCCAAGAATACCTTTTAACTGAGGGAGGGATACATTCACGTTAAAACAACAAGGTGGGTGCTTCATATGGCATCTCTAAAGGAGCGAGTCGAGCCAATAGCCTTACTATATAGACGATCCACCCCTTTGGAGGTTAAAAAACTACTCGACTCGAGCCCCCAATCGCTATCGTGGCAAAAAACCCGTGTTCCAAAATAAATAATGGTGAGATTTTTGCCAAAAAATAACCCAAAGGCTTACTAACTGGGAGCATTGACAAGGAAAGCCCTAGTTGTTAGATTGCTTGGTTCGATGGCTTGGCTTGGCAAGTGAGAGAGTTCACCTTGAAAGATTGCTTGGATATATTATGTTATTTTCACTTTTCACTCCGCAGTTTGTAAAGAAATTTGATTTACATACAATACTTTGGTAAAAAGAAATTTTATAAATATTATTTTTTTTACAGAAAATCACAGTAGATTTTAAACAAATCAATATACTTTTAAATAAATTAATAGATCTTTAAACAAATCTTTAAATTTAAACTAAAAAAATCTACAAGAAGTACCTTTGAATCTTGATAATGCTTTCCAAGACTGTGTGTCCGGAGTCCAGACTCCACTGTCCACTCTCCAACTCCAGAGTCCAACTTTCCAAGGGATTCTAGGTTCCAGCTTCAGCCTTCCAAGTTCATCTTCCAACTTTCAAATCATTTAGTTGAGAATTGAGCACTAAAATTTGTACTATGTAGATGCTAATTACAATAGTAAAAAAATAAAAAAAATAATAGAAAAATCATTGTTAAATGATTTTTTTGCTTTCATAAAAAATCAAGAAAACCTACAAAATAGAAAAGCATGGATGATGAAAATAATACTAACTTAGTATTTTTATTTTTAGTTAAAGTATGGTTGAAAATTGGAATTTGGAAAGTATAATTTTATATAATAATAAGATAAAAGTATTGATATTACTAATTTACTAGTAGTGATTTATAATGAAGTTTTAGTAATTTTGTTGCATTTCAAAAGTAGTAATATAATGACGTTTCGAAATTTTTATTGCCCTTCAAAAATACGTTTAAATGATAAATCTACCCTTCAGAAAAAACGGTCTACTAAAATTTTTAACCATATTTGATGGTCAAAATGCCCCATGACGATCATTTTTCCCATCAAATTCCAGCACGGGTGGTTGCTTAAAAAAGCTTGTAGGGAGTCACATAAAGGATGAAGACGAGTACATCATGTGGTCATGGAATACGACTTTTTGAGTGCTAAATTGACTTATGAAGCCATTTTTTCTAGACTTTGTGGTGTTTTCCGAGTGGTGGTATCAAGCTCGTTGGCGTTGATGTGCCCTAATCAAGGTTAAAATCTCCACATGGTTGGTCTTCCAAGACATAATATTTACATGGGAAAAGGGGCTTTTATGGCCTGAACATTTGCCCTATTTGTTTAATATCTAGTAGTTCTTCTAACCAACAACACATATGAAAGTCTAGTACTTGAAGCTTTGTCAGGCACCCTAATCCTCGTATGGTCTTGAGCTTCACACATCTACTTACATCTGGAACTCTTTTAAAGATATCAGTGTTTCAGTACCACACAATTCCTCGAATTGTTCGCACTCAATAATATGTAGCCACTGAAGCTTCGTGAGACCACATAGCCCTTCTATTTTCATCAGATTACGTAACCAATACAAATTCAATGTTCAGAGTGTGTTGGGAAATGTCCCAACTTCCACTACATAATTATTCTACTTATATAAAGATGTTGGAGGTTGGGACAAGCACTTGTAGAAAATGACAACTCTAATATTTTTGTATACAACAAACATAGTTCTTATAAGCAAGGCATGCACTGCTCAATGGGAGAATCCAATAAGAATGTATAGTGCTCAATAAATAACTTCCCTTATTGGAAAGCTCTTCCATTTTTCATCATGTGGGGGCATTTCAAGGGCCTGAAATGCATTCATTTTTAATAATATCTCCAATTCGCTTTCGATAGTTGGATAATCTCTCTTGAAATTATTTAAAGAATTATGTACGTCTCGGTTTTGCATTAGCATGTGGTCTCTTATCGAACCTCCTCATGAAATTGCTTTTCCTTCTAGTTATTTTGCTGGAACAACCAATAGGGATGGTCCTAAAGTTGATTGAGGATCATTTCTTTTTGTTAAGATTGCAGTGTGGTTCTAACAAAAATTCCAGTGCTGAACTATTGGCATTGTAGGGGTTGTTGAGTTTTGCAACAATGAAAAATATCCAGTCCTTGCAAGATTATGGTGACTCTAAGGTCATTGTTGATTGGGAAATACATGCTTCTACTTTTCAGGTGATGATGTTGGATCATTGGTGTTCTAGTACTAGAAGTCTACTAGAAGGATTCAACGGGTTTTCAATTAAACACATCTACAGGAAATTCAATTTTCTAGCAAACCTGTACAAACAAGTTGTGGGTGAGCGTGAAGCCATGATCATTTTTTAGGAGTTTAAAGACTTTAATTATTTTGTTCCAACTCCTTCCATATTTACTAGGATTTGTAGGTAGTCTTTCATGACAAATAGTGTTGTTGAGTTGTTATTTATTTGAGGTTACTTGTCATTTTCATGTTGCTCTATAGTATGCTATTAAAAGTTATTTTCAAGCATGGTGACAGTTTTGATCACTACAAGTTATTGGTAAATTTTTTTAGTCTCTCTCTAGATGTAAATAATTTTACAAGATTTCTCACTTAGTCTAGCAAGTTGTTGGTTTTTTTTTCGCCTTGAGAAAAAAAAGACAACTTCCATGTAAGCCAAATTAAGCATGATCCTAACTAATAACTAATGGAATACATTGAATTTACCTTACTTCAATGGAAAGAGATTGTTTCTATCCGTAAATCACATGAATATGGATAAATTTTATCTTCTATGACCAACCCAGAAAAGACATGGCCTTTCCTGGGTGCATATGGCCTATCTAAGGATACGCAACATGTTTAACTACTCAGTGTCATCAATACACAACAATTAACTGGAATAAACTAGAAATTCAACAAAAGAAGTGTAACAACTATTTTTCCATAGCCCTTGAACTATATTAAACAATTAATTGGATGGCCTATAACTATTGTAATTAATCGAGTTGATGGATAGCCATGAATTCATGATAGGAATTAATAACCATATAATTGAGGATTTTCATGGAAAACCACTAACATGCAATTCCACTATAAATTCACCATATAACAATCAAATCAAATTCATACTTATACAAAAAAAATTCCCATGGAAACACAAATGGGAAAGCCAACATTTGAGTGATTGCTCAATCTTTTTTGGGTGACTTTGATCACATTGAAGCTTCGTGACTCTACCATTCTCTCCTCTTTCACCAGAAGACCCTTTGATAGTCAAGTTACAAGAATAATCATAAGGTTAAAAGGATGATCTTTCAGATCCCATTCCTCTCTCTCCTATTTTGTTTAAGTAATTATATTTCCTCTCCTTTATATCATCTAACTTTACATTATATTTTATGTCTAAACTAAGAATACTAGTGAAATTGGTTTCTAAAAAATATTTTGATAATTTATATTAAGTATAACTTATTGTAGCCCATAGGGGTGTAGACTGACTGGCAAGTGCCGTGTAAATGAAGGAATGTTGTAAAGGAGGTCTCAAGTTCAAATCTCACCCCAACTTATCCGTGCCCCATGCTTGCGGGTTGTGTGGACGCACCTGGGGTTATAGTGGCAGCCGATGGGAATGGACCCTGTGTCACGCGAGTACCAGAATTGCTCAGTTACCGATCCCCCAGTACAAAAAAAAAGTATAACTTATTGTAGGTTTTTATGAAATAATCAAATATATTTTGAAGATGGGATTCTAGATAGTTGAAGAAAAAATATCCACCAAAAGAAAATTTTAAACAATCCCTTGAATACATAATAAGATATTTAATCCCTTGAATACACAATAGGATATCTAGTAGTGCATTGTTGATAACTTTACCCACTATGTCTAGGCACATTTGTAATTTGTAAAATATTATCATCAACATTTAAAAACCCAAATCTAGAACACTTCGGTTCTTGACATGAGAGAGAATAGTTAGCTTCATGAAATAATGACTTATGTCACAATTTTTCCTAAGCCTACGCCATTTTTAACAAAATTCAATGACACCAAATAGGAAGTGATTAATGATAGCTTTTAATTAACTGATGTATATAAAAAATTTGGTGAACACATTTTTGTATTTCCTTGAGTTGATAACAATGTTAATAGAATCAATATCTAAAATATATCCTAATTTACCCAAGCGACTATCAATTTCAAAAGAAAAATAAATATCATCAATGAATAACATTAGTTCAGCTAGTAATCATCAAATACTAAACAATTTGAAACTGAAAAGCAGACCAAAATATATCATATTTTACCCAAGTGACTATCAATCTCAAAAGAAAAAATAAATATTATCAATGAATAACTTTAATTCCAAAAGTAATCATCAACTACCATACAATTTGAAACTAAGAAACATACCAAAATAGATCGTAATTTACCCAAACAACTATCAATCTAAAAAGGAAAAAAATAAATATCATCAATGAATAACTTTAATTCAATTAGTAATAATAAAATACTATACAATATAAAACTAAAAGGTAGAGTTGAAAATTATACCCTTGCTCCTACTTGTGGACTCAATCCAAGATTGCTTCAAAGCCTAAACTCTAAAAGAACAACCATGGCATTATTAAATGCATAAATGGATATTTTCTAGCCATCGTGAACAAAATCTACATATTTTCATTAGTGTAATAAACCTAACTGGTTATTACAGTTATTAATTATTAGTTTATTATTTAGTTATTAATATGTGAGTTAATTATAAGTAGTTAGTTATTACACGACATGTCTATTTATTATTATGTCCTTGGACATATATTATTCGATAAGATGTATTAATCGGGTTGTACTGAAAACATTTTTTCACTATGCAATGTTTTTATATAGTTAGTTTTTTGTTTATATATTTTAAATTTTTATAAAATAATTATTGATGTTTCTATTGGTTGGCAGGGATGATGTCATTCTCGAAATTTGTTGTCCATCCTCGGGTGGTTGGATTATGTAAGGGTCCCACCAATTTTATTAATTGTTCTTAATTGTTCTGAACTCATTAATTACTCAGTTTGTACCAAGAGTAGCACGCTCCATGTGTATTCAAGAACATGGATTTCTAAGAGCACAAAAATTGTTTGCAGATTCAATTTCTCTTGCGCAGAAGGCTTGTATAGTAGTTTACACTTGTTGGTCAAGACTGCCTCACCCTAACGTGGCCTCTTTTCCAGCTGGAATCTCAAGTGGGTGGTCTCTTTATCCTGGGAACCCACTCACAACTTACTTTGTTGTCTCATCCTGCATGCACTTCCTCCTTCCAAGGTAAATCTATGTGTATTATGTGTGTTCCAATGTTTAATCTCTACTTTGATTAAGAATATATATGCATTATTTCACTGCATAACTTGAAAACTTACATGTGAAAATAGAGATTTATTATTGGCTTTAGGGGGATGACTTATTTTTTAAGGGTTTATCTCGTTTGATAGAGAAAGTTGATCTTAGGTCTAAGATAAACCTGGGTCTAGTGGGAGATTTGTAGAGGTGATGTGTGTGTTGAAAGCGAATGTGAGTAGTTATATAATCAAGATTGAGAACTTTAGTGGTCAAAACTTTAAGCTATGGAATATGAACATGGAAGACATTTTTGTAAATTGAAAACAAGAGATTGCAGTGGATCTAGGTACACAACCTATTGGATATACGGAAGAATATTGAGACAAGTTGGAAAGAAAGGAAAGGAGTACAATTTGACTTTTCCTATCAAATTCAATGTTATTGAATGTATCTATAGAAGAAAGAGCATTGAAGCTATGGAATAAGATAGGGATTTTGTATCAAACAAAGTCCCCAATAAGCAATTTGTTTTTTCAAAAGTGTTAGGATTATCTTAACCCCCCCTTGTCCACAATACTCTATTTGTTAGCTTCCTAACTTAGGATAATATTATCACTTCCATTAGTGTATACAGATGTCCCTTGAGGCCCGCTAGCCACTTAATGATCCCTCATGCATCAATGTAGGAGCTCCCTAGATTTTAGGATCCCACTCTGAGTTACGAGAGTTCCACCATAAGTTCACCCTAGTTAGTGTTGAGTTTGACATGCTCCCATGGGCCACATTCAGTTCACTCTTAGTTAGCCTAGAACCTCCTTTGAATTATTTAAGGAGATAAATTCCTTTTCTCACCTACCATGGTCAATTAACTGAATGTAAGTTGTTTCAGTTGTCCGGAGTTGCACTAGTGAGTATTCAGTGGTGATTTTTCCTAGGTTAGCCATGTTTGGAGTCAGTCTAGAGTCAGGGATTCGAATCACTCCTAAAGGCTTTGAATTCCCTCTTTTGTATCATGGATGTATTACATACTGTTTAATGAGTATTGTATCCAATTATTTCTACAAAATTGATCTCTCTTATCTAATTAATTTCACTATGTATGTTTATGATTTTTTCACTGCAAAATATATCTCCTTCATTCTTATTTCACTGAGTTTCAATGTAGCCTAAAGATATTGTGGAATTGATAATTTTATATGGTATCATATCTATATAGAGTTGGTTTACATTTGAATTGAGAGTTTTATGCAGGTTTTGTGAAGAATTCGAAAGATTTGATATGCTACTAAAGCTACACAATGGAGAATTCATCTGCCTTGACACCAAGAATCCTCACACCTTTCAATTACATGGATTAGAGGGGATATATGCATATTATATTGTGCAATAAGGGCTTGTATATGGTCAAAATGGGCAAGGAGGTCGAACCCCAGCAGGCTTTAGAGAAATCAAAGTACCTAAACAAATTGAATGAAGATTTTGGGTTCATGTGTATTCATATATCTCTAGGGAGTTGCTCCTCCACCTTGATGGATTAAAAAACCCTATGGAAGTATGGTTGAAAATCGAGTCACTGTTTGGAAAGAAGGATGAGCTAATATCCCACATTTTGGAGAATGAATTGATTTCTCTTCAACCCACCAATTTCGAAACCATCTAGCAGTTTTTCACCAAATTCAAGTCTTTGGTCATGCAATGAAAACAATGTGGAATTGAAAAGAAGGATGACCAGTTAGCGTTATCCATTCTGAGCAAAATTGGCCCTGAATTTTCAATCTATGTGTCCACCTTCCACTCCGGGAGACTAACAACCACAAACTGGTGAATGCCCTTACTTAATGCATTCATTGAATCCTCGATCCTGCAAGAAAAAGATAAGTTGATCCAAATGGGAGCCCTAAAAGCCTCTAAGAATTAAGATCTTTTGGCCAGGGAGACCAAGAATACGCAAGCAAAAGGGAATCAAAAGGGAAAGGATAAGAAAACACTAAAACCAAACCAAAGGAGAAGCAAAATCCTCCAGAGGGAACCTCAGGTTCTCACAAGGATAAGCAAAAGAGGTTTAAAAAGACTAAGTGTCCATATTTCAAGAGCGGAAACCATCCAAATAACCTATGTATGAAGAAAAATATAGATAAAATGTCAAGAATTCTTCAACAGGATAATATTTCCCTCCTAAAAGGCGCAAGGACTACTGATTATGGAAGCAAGGTTGAATATCATGAGAGATTCCATGCACTAAAAGTTGGATTCTCACAATCACAAGACTTCCTCATTGATTCAGGAGCCTCCAACCACATGGTTGCCTCCAAAGAATCATTGAATTCTCTAGATCTCATTGGTGGTCCTAGCATACACATGGGAGATGACTCTCAAATCCCAGATTTTGGGAAGGTTTCGGTTCAATTCGAGCATGGAGTGTTCAATAATGTCATGTATGTGACCTCCTTAGCATGAACTTGTTGTATTTTTATCAAATGACCTACATTGGTTCACGAAAGCAAGTTGTATTTGAACCTGACACAATTGAGATATTAGATATCTCTACCGGGAAGATGATAGATAAATGTTTTGATAACCATGCCTCCAAGGCATATGCGTTCTCACATTTTTTCCATATTCACATCAAAGTTCCCTATTGATCCATGCCAATGAGACAAGCATAATATGGCATGATATATTTGGTCATCTGAAATTCAAATACCTCCAACAACTACACAATGAAGAAATGGTTGAGGGATTTCCTCTCATCAAGTCCTCTCAAGGTGTCCGCAATGGTTTTTTGGTAGGGAAGCATCCAAAGAAAAAGTATGATGTTGAGAATGCAAGAAGAGTTGTTTACACAGTTGATTTGATACACAATGATGTCTCCGGATACTTTCTGACCTAGATTGATGACTACTCTCGGTATTGTGGATCTACTTTCTTAAGCAGAAGTTTGACGTGTTTGATACTTTCAAAGTTTTCAAATCCTTAGTTGAGAACACTCTTGGGAAGAATATCAAAGCACTCATATCAAACAATGGAGGAGAGTACATCAAAAGAGAGTTTCAACAGTTGTGTGCTTCAAAAGGTATTATTCAAATGCAACATTCATTCCCATACACACCACAACAAAATGGTGTAGCTAAGAGGAAGAATCAGTCATTAAAAGAGATGGCCACATTCCTTCTTGAAGCAAGGGATATTCCACCATATATCTAGGTTGAAGCAGTGAATTGGGCCTAGTACATCAATTTTAGAGTACGCCATAAGTCAGTGATTGGGGTCACTACACTCGAAGCACTGATGGGACATAAGACTAATGTCTCACATCTGAGGGTTTTTGGCTCCAAAGCATGGGACAAAATCCCGTATGACAAGAGGAAATCCTCCAACCCCAAAGTAGTGAATGCACTCTGGTGGGGTATGTAGATGATGCAAAAGATTACAAGTTGATCGAGATTACAACCGAGAGATGCTTCATAGAGTGGAGTGTCCAATTCAATGAAGATCCATTGCATGGTCTACATCCAGGAAAAGAGGAAGATATATATGCTCAACCTACACCATTTTCATATGATGATGTTTCTACTGATGTTTCAAATTCAGAATCTGAGGATGAGGACCAAGAGGAACTAGATCTTGATATTGAGATTGGAGATCAAGCAGATCCAGATCTAGAGGCACTGCGGCTTCCCCCACTGTCGTCCTCCATTATTTTGTTAGACTTCCCTCCTTCTACGATACCCCTGTGCAGACCTTCCTCCTCTAAGTTCGTCGTCTTCAATCGGATATTCACTCTCCAAGTCACCCTTCCCCTTCCATGACCTTAATAAAAAACCCTTGGACAGTTTTTGGACTTAATTTAAATAATATATATGCATTAATATAGATCCTAGGTGCAATTTATGGTATGTTTTTTTATTCATATATTGGTTGATTTAGGTGATGAGTATATGACCACTACTGATCCATACACCACTATTGACATCTCTCCTCTAAAATTTAAGCTTTCATAGTGTTGAATGTGGACCATTTAAAAAATTTGATCAACCCTAAATCCTACATTTTCTCCACTATAAGTTCAAAGTTACCTCCACACTTTGCGGTAAAATTTACATATTATTGCGGAAGAAACTTCAAAATTTATTCCGATGGATATTTCACTCTTCATTGCCAACGAAGCATAAGAATCAACTCCATAACATACTCTTGCGGTGGAAAATTGAACTTTTAAATCCTAATGAAATTGCATTGGATACTTCAAAGCCTAAAGAAGCTGGTGGCTGGGGGATAAAAAATCTTGTCCTTTTTAATAAGGCCTTGTGTGCCAAAAGCCTCTGGTAGGCTCCTTTTATTTAAGGTATGTGGGGAAATATTGTTAGAACTAAATATATGTGGAGGTTACCATTAACATACTGGTTGCGATCCAGATTGTCCCAGAAATCCAAAGTGTCGACGATTTGGTACAGTTTGTTGTGGACATTGTTGATTATTATCCATGATCTTTGCTTACAGGTGGGTAGAGGAACCCAGATCTTTGTGGGAATTAATTCGATTATGGGCCTGGGGGGGGGATTTCTCTTTTTCTCATAATTTGATATGTCACCTTCAGGTGAGAAGCATTTTTTCTCTCAACCATATTTACTCTGAGGAGGCTTATATGCCTCTTTGGATTTCCTCGTTGGATCTAAATATTCATGGGGAGCTGGCTTTGGAATGGGATGAATATGTTAAATGTATGATTTTAGCAGGAATTACTCTTTCAGATGCTAGTGATTAGTTTTTTTGGCTTCTCAATAAGCAGTCTGGAAACGTTTCGAACAAATTAGCCTACAATTCTCTTGTCCATAAGCATTCATTTCATGTCGATTGTTGCTGGATACTAAGGCTTTGGAATGGAAATCTACCCTCAAAAATCAAGTGTTTCGGTTGGTTATGCATTCATCATAGTATTTTGACCTGGGATGATCTCAAAAAAAGGGGAGTGCGGGGCACTGGAATATGTTGTTTATGTTTCAATGCTTTTGAAAAGGTGGAACATTCTTTTGGAGCATGTCTTTTCTTTCAGGATGTTTGGCAGCATTTTTGTGGGAATTTGAATCTTTTGATCGGATGGGATAAGTTGAGTATGGAAGAGAATATCAAATTCTGGTTGAAGTCTTCTTCTTTCACTTTGTACAATCCACTGGCTATTTTTTGGGAGGTGTGGCGAGTTAGTAACCTTGTTATGTATCAACATGGATCTGTTGATTCTTGTCATATCAGTGTGAAGGCAATAAATAGGATGTAGGATTTTGGTTGTAACCAGTCTCGTGGTAGAGTACATTTGATCAAGGATCTGATCATTGACCATCAAAATATTCTTGGGTTCTTTGTTGGGGTGAAACAAAATGGCCTGTGTGGAGTGGGGATGGTTGTTAAGCTTCGACTGGACCTTGTATACAAACTTCAGATGGGGCTTGGTAGAGGTACAAACACTAAGCCTAAGTTATTGGAACTTTGGGGTATGTTATGGTTTTCTTGTAAGAAAACTTTATTTCTCTCTCTCCGATGGGGGATTCGAAAGCTATTGTGAATTGAACTAACAATGCTCAACAATTACACACAATGGAGTTATCCCATTAGTTGAGGAGGGTCAAGGAACTTATTGGTCTTTTTCAACAGATATCATTTTGTCATATCTATCGAGAATTCAACTTAGTTGCAAATGTTCGATCCAAGCAGACGATTGGTTGTGGGGGTGGGTATATCTTGTGGGAACTATTCTGTGGGGACACTATGATTGATTCTGGTCGCTTAAGCTTTCTTTATAATTTTTTTCTATGTCTCTTTACATGTTCTCATATGGGTTTAAGTTGCTAGGTTCTCCCTAGTCTTTATAGTTTTTTATCTAGCCACGATGATTTTTATAAGTTTTAGTGTGGATTTTGATCCATTGATGATGGAGTCCTTTTGGACTAATATATATTTATGGAGACTCCTATGATATGTATTTATGACACAATTTTTTTCTAATATAAAGTTGTATTTTATGTGTGGAAAAAAATACTTCGAATGAAAGATTAATTACATCGTTACTTTTTTACTTTATGCATTGATACCTATTGCCTTTATGTTATGGTGAAAGTGTGGAGAAACTCCCATAATGGTGACTTGGTGATGGAATTTTAGACTTTCAGATAGTGGAAAAAGAGGAGTTTTGACAACATAAAGTTAAGAAAGTGAAAATGTGTTGCAGTTTAATAAAAAAGAAAGTGAAATACCAACCTTGCAATACAATCCTTAAGAAAAAATCATTTTTTTAGACTTTATCATTTCAAACCTTGCGATCATTAAGGAAATTTTTTTGGCAAATTTTCTTCAAAATAAAATAAACTCTAAGTATCAAAGAGGAAGTCTAAGAATTCAATATTTAAAAGACTTTGAAGAAAAGAGGGTATAATGATAACTTGTAATAAGAAAAGTTGAAAATATTTAAGAGAAAATTCCAAAATGATGTAAAATAATGTACTCAAAATTTCAATCTTTTGGGTATTTTGAGGTATCAACAAATGGCTATACACTAGATGAATCATAAAATCTATGCAATTCTCCTTATTTGGAGAATAAACTTCACTTTCAAGTTTCATAGTAAGAGAAAACTTTGAAATTAATGGGTACCAATATTCTTCCCTCTTCAACTTGACCTCAAATTCCATCCCTTACTTTAGTGACACCTACTAAGTTAAAATGCATAAGAGAACGTTTTTTTAGGTTAATTGTCCTTTAAGCATAACTCTTAGCTAGTATAAAAATCATAGTCATTGGTTTCCACCCTTTGATGTTAGTTTATTAAGTTCTCTAAACTAAGTTCTACATCTTGTGAGCATCCATAGCCTTGACAGAGTCACCATGATACCATAAAACCACCATAAAACTTGCTTCAGTGACGACAAACATCGATATCCTAAGTGCATATACCTTCATCCCCCCATGAAAAACTTCCTCGATTTCGTATTCTTATTTTTAAAATAGTTTATTGAAATCATTTTATTTTATAAGAAATTAAGGGGACAACAATTTTTTTAACTAAAGAGATGATCACTATTATTTGATACATGACTATAGTAGTTTGGGTATTAAGATCTGCCATATTATTTACAAGGAATACAGATTATGATCTCACATCCTTAACTAAGCTAACTAATTAAAATGGTACGTGCTTAATTTCTCTGATGGACTTAACTACTTACTTAATATCCAATTATTGAAATTTACTAAAGTATCAAGAAGAGAGAACATGTATGGTGTTCCCTTTGTATAAAAGTTTAACTTATAACTATATCATCTTACTTTTGACCTTGTGAAAAAATATTGAGGCATAACAAAGAAAGAGAGTTTGTATGTATGCTAAATGTTGATAATTGAACATTAAAAGAAAAATCAAAACATATAATCAAGCTAAAATGATAAAACTAGGAATTATTGGAAATTAAGACCATGAAACTAACCACAACCAAAATTCTAAAAACATGGGACAAACTCAACTAAAATCAAAACCAAGCTCAAAAAATGGTTGAATGGAAACTAAGAATTTTTATATACAAAAATGATTTATCTTCAAGAAATCAATAGAAACACATTTTCAAGATCTGACCAGTTATATGAACAAGATCTACATCTCCCTCCAATTTTTTTAGCCTATATGTACTAGCTCCTATTTTCTTGGCAATTCGTAAAGGGCCAAGACAATTTTCAAATCTTTGTGTGTTTCCTTTTTTTCAATTACCTTGTCCAATTTCAAGACTATGTTTCTTATTTCAATTTTTTTGTTCCCATCATTATGCTTATCAAAACAACAATCAATGATCTAAGCATGAGTAGACAATTTTTCTTTATCCTTTTCCCTTTCTTCTTCTAGCATGATTAATGTATTTTGGCCCTTTGTCTTAATAACTTTAAGTGCGATCCTGAGACATGATTAATTGTATTGAATACTAGACAGTCCAAATGTTTCCTTAAAATATCTGGCTCGACTCCTACCATCATTAAGCCAAGTCACCATGTTAGCATTCAATATCATAACAAACATCGTGCATTTCATATAAAAGAGATTTGTGAAATATTTCATGATTTTTGTGAGAAGTCACCGGTTACCTAAGGAGTAACAATTAAAGCATATTAGGGCTTGCAATTGTGTTTTTTTCTAAAATGATTTTGTAACAACAAAATGGGAAATGCTTGAAACTTATACCATCTCAAACCATGAAAGCTTTCAAATAAATGCTAAGAACCGATACCAAGCATCTTCAAAAGAGGTCTCAGATGATGCTTGAAGGAAATTCTGAAGAAAAGTTGCAACTAAGTTCTAAAATGAACTATGAGACAACTGAACATGAACATCTTCAAATGGTTTATGAGTGGACACTCGAAACAATTCCTAACATGAGTAGCCACATAAGGTTGATGAAAAAAATTCTAAGGGTGGTATTGAATGACTTAAGGCATATTCTGAAATGGATCTGCAAAATATTTTAGAAATAATTGCTGAGAAGTTGATGCAATAGCTATCCTGAGGACTTGTAGATATATTCTGGCATATTTCTTTGGATGGCATAGCTTCATGTAGCTTCTCTTTTTCTTTTTGGAGTTAAAAAATTCCATGTTGGAATTAACTTTTTATTAGGATATTAGTAAGTTTCTCATGCTTTATTTTCTCTGCTAATGCTTGCTAGGAAAAATCATGAGTAGAGGTAGAGGAATTTTGTGACAATGGCTTACTATTATTAGGCATTTGGGAAGTAGAAGTAGAAGGTTTATAACTTGAGGGAGGTTGGAAAGTAGGAGGAGTGAGTAGAAGGGAAATATCACTATGATTTGGTTTGTAGTATAGAAAGAATTTGGCATTGTAGATTAGCAATGGCCTTCTTTCTAACAACCAATTGTTGAGTATTCCATGGAGGAATGGTTTTTGTAGTTTCATAGAGTTTGGTAAGCTAATTTACAATTGATTTAAAGAAGGAAGAACAATATGAATCATATTTACAGGGAAATATAAGTTTCATTGGAAGAATAAGAAAGACTAGCATCAACATTAGAACTTAAATTAGAAAGTAGAAGAAGATTTATGTAAAAAAAAGATCACTTTTTCCACCTTATTCAAAATTTGAAGCAATAAAATCAAGGTTTTCAATTAATTACTTTAGTTTTTCCTTTTTCTTAATGTTTTTTAGGACAAGTATTTGCATAATGACCATAATGTTTTCAACTAAAATAGACAGATTTTTTTATTCTTACTTTGTTGTGCCTTACACTTCATAAATCTCTTTTTCTTCTTATGGAAAGCTTTCTTGAAATTGGAAAATCTTTTCTATTCGTAAGAATTCTACACATGGTTGGAATGCTTTTAGTTTCTAAATTTGGTCTTGATCTTACGACCAATATTAAATTTTTGGCTTTTTTATAGAAAACATTGAGTAAACTATCAATAGTATTTCCTAGCTTCCTTGTGTTGCAAGCCCATCCAATCACCTTTTCAAAAAATAGGAGGAATACTTGCCAAACTCAATTTTTAAAACTCCCAACACTGATTATGTACTTCTTTAAAAAAAAAATTCCTATGACAAAAAGTTAACTATTTACATAATAACTATTCATTGTGTTATCATGCATTCCATTAGACTGGTGCTCCATTTTCATATAGATAATCAAGTTGCATAAACTTTCACAAAGAGTCTTCTAAAAGCAAAGTTTTCCAAGCTTTGTTCTATCATCTTGAATTTTTTTTCATTAAGCAAGGATAGTCTCTAATGCCTCCTTCCTTCTCCTATGTATCACCTTTGTATATGCTTCAATACTATCCAAAGTTGTTCTTAAGGGATGATGTTAGGATATTTAGACACTTAGAACTTTGTTAAGTTCAACTTGGTCTACTAAGTCTTTAGGTAGAGTGTGTTTCGTTAGTGTACTTTTGTAACTATCCAATATTACAATCATGGTTATGTTTTAAACATAAAGTGATACAGAGTTTCATCATATTCTTCATACTTTTGACACTTGATCCATGGTTTAATACTTGATTTGCCCATGATCTCTATTTAAAGACTATGGAGGGTCATTTGTTGATGGTTGATTGTGAGAGATTCTTATGTAAACTATTTTATTTTTTGCACTAAATGATATTGCCTCAAGTGGCTGTGTTGGTTAGGGCTATGAAATGTTTATTTTATTTTTTGTTTTAGCCACATATATATTCATGTACTAATATTTGATCTATTTTTATGAGCAGTTTCCTTAAGGTGTTCCACCTATGTGAATATACATATTTATCAAACATTAAAGACAATTTTTTGCCACCAAACATAATGTTGTCACATAATTTAAGGTCACATATATTTCCATAAATTTTACAAATCACTGTGCTACTAAATCCATTATTTCGCTCCATTTATGTCTTGAAGCTCCATTTATGTGCAAGCCTTCACCATCGAGTGCAACTTTGTGTTATCATGATTTTTGAGGAAACATGTCCTAGGTTCCCACATCGTCATCACTCATATGCTATCATATACCCCTTGTTGATTATGCTCCATATTGTTGTTTTAGAACCATTTGTTCACATTTGGGTCCTATCCCCCAATCACACTATTTGTTTGACATAGTTGTCATAGTCCTTAGTTCCAATCACACCATCAATATGAATGTTTCCATGGTCTCATGCACCTTCTCAATATTACTCCTTAAATATTCACTTTGAATTTGGTAAATCCATTTTGTTAGGGTTTATGGTCACTTCCTAGGTCAATGGCCATTTATTGTCAATTAAAAGGAATCATTTTCTCTCATGCCTATCTATATGTCATCCCATTCCAGTATCTCTAAGTCCTCACCATTTATCAGTGCTCTCATTACCTCATGTTGATTTTAGAGACTTATCATTTCCCTTTATCTAACAAATTATATTCTAACTAGGAAACACTTTGTCTAGGGGTTTGATTTATAGGTCAAGTACCATGGTTGCCATTTTTCTTAATGATTGGTGGCTTACCTTGCATAGGATAATGGATTGTCATATCCATTGATCCTATTGCATGGTTCATTTTGGTGTTTGGCATAAAAACCTCTATTCACACTACTTTAGTTTGTATTCATGTTGGTACCCATTTTCATCATTGGTGGGATACCTCACATTTTTCGATGATTTTCGCCATTAACTACTAACTATATGGTTCCTCTTATGCTCCACTTCAACTAATTATCAAATTGTGGAGATTCATACTTGGTGATGTCAGTGTTCTAAATATAATTCAAGGTTATGGATAGGTATGACTCCATTCCAACATTATTATGATTATACACCTTGGGATTACTTCCAATGATCACTCTACATGTCCCAACCCTTCTAGAACTTTGGGCCTCTTGAATTGCAATTTTGTGCCCCCAATGGGTGACGTTATCTGATTACATATATCAAGTAGAAACTTAAAACATTCAATTTCAAATGTATCTTGATCTTGTTTCATTTGTACCATCTTACAAATCCATGCTTGCATATTGTACTCTAGTTGACTATTGAACAAGCACGGGTTTGTGTGACTTGTTTATAAATATTGTACGTAAACTCATCTATCACTTGCTTGGTAGTGGTTTCCTTTTTCTCCCTGGCATATGCTTTTTTCATTATGTCTCTCTCTCAATACGTTTTACAACTATACATGATGTATTTCTACCATACTTTGCTTTCCTAAACTCACACATAAGCGGCATCTATTATCATGCCATTTTCTCCCATTTGCGATGATTAGTGCTTTCAAAATTGTGCAATTGCATGCTTAGTCTTTCGAAGGTTGCATGGTCACTATTGGAGTGTGAATTTGGAAAATTCATAGTCTATTTATGAGACAATCACTTCATGATGGCCTTTGGTCAATTTTCCCTCATTTAAGTCAAACCACTTCATTGAATTGAAGAGTCTTTGTCCATTCCCAGAGTTATTGCATTAACATGGTAATTGTTTAGTATTGAAGCTCTATTTTGGCTCCAAAGTTATCTATAACTAGAGGCCTCCATCCTCCATTTTCATAAGCTCAATTTTTTTAGTGTTATATTACAAAACTTCTCCAAATATTGGAATGCCTACTTACTCTAATATTCCTCTTAAGCAATCTTAGTCTTATGTCATCGAATTCCCTGCTCTATATGCACATTTCAAAGGAAACAATCTATTGAAATTGCTCTAGAATTAGATAAAGAGTTTAGCTTGAGTAAAGAAACAAGAGCCCCTTAAAGAGAGAGTATTGAAGGCCATCTTCAATACTCTTCAACGTGGAATTCTTAATTTTCTTCAAAGTTTTTTCCATTGGTAATAAAACACATATCTATTTTTCTCCCTATAAATAACTTATGGTTTCTTTGAGTGCATTTTCAATGGATTTGTGAGCTCACTATTTCAAAAACTAAAGTTGGTAGTAAATAGTATAAATTGTTTGTTTTTTATTACTTGTTATCTTGTATGTGGGGCCATTAATGGATTGAATCTCTACTTAGATCCGCCTCCTGCTCAACAACTTACCAATTTTGCAAGGGGACCTCTAAGGTTTGCTTCATTTTTTTCATTTAAATTTCATTAGTCTTTCTTGTTAACTTACTTTGAGGATAATAGAAGTTGGCTTATTTAATTGTTTCTTTTATTTTTGTCTCCCTCAACTTTCCAACTAGTGGAAATATGATTATTTGGTTACCATGTGCACAAACTACTAGAAAACATAAGGCATGTGAGGAGCAGTAAGTAACTTTGCCCCACTATTAATGGCATGTCTTGGTTTTTTGTATGCACAAAGATAAACAACTTATGTAGATGATGGTCATTGCTAGTGAACATATAAACCTAAATGTTCTAGTGTGTTTGAGCACCTACACAACCCTATGTTGGAAGGTAACAAAACACTAGAATCAATGATCAAATAGAGGAATTTTAGACAAGCAAAATCCATCAAGGGTGCAAAGGAATGTGGCCATATTCAAAATAACCTAATGGAATCTGTCATAAAACTAAATTAATGGAATGAATCATAACATTCATTAATTTGTAAAGAGACACTATATGAAAGATAAATTAATGGAATGCATATGACATTTGTAAGTTTGTAAGTTTTTTTTAAACATATTAAATCGATAACATTCACAAAGATAACATAACTATCTTCCTCATGTCACGACCAACACTCTCTCTTACACTCTTAGTTCACTATCCATATTAACGCAATCTATAATCTCCAAAGTTTGTTAACATTTTTACTATAAGAACATATTGAGTGCACGTTCATTCATATTTACCAAAATCCTCATCAAGAAGTACCTCGAAGAAATCCATGTTTGCATACTCATCATGCAACCAAATGTTAAAAGAATTATAAGCATGGATAATCAACATGATGCAAACACATTCTTGGATAGGAGATCCTCGAGTATGGGCATTACTATACCAATTTGTTCATGGTACTATTATTGGAAATTCAAGGTTGCATCAATACAGTTTCATGGAAACCAATTTATTTACAAATACATAAGAGATAGAATTATTATCGTTTCAAATGCAAAAGCTTTATCCTTTTTAACTTGCTTACTGTTTCAGTGTATCGGTTTATTATATTTTATGCTACATTATTTTGGGTTGATATTCTTCGAAAATATGAAATGGTTCCATCATATATTCTTCCAAATTCATATGTAATACTTTCCCCACCTGCTTGATGTTTGGATTAGTCTATGTTTAGATGAGGTGTTTGCAATTTATTTTTCATCAAACCCTGTTAAAAATGGTGTTATGTGTTCATTGTTATTTAACTTTTAAATTAGCAAGGCCATTATGAATCTGCATTGTGTAACTATGCTAATCCATTATGATCATGTCAAAGAAAACTTATTGCAATCACCATTTTGAGGATTGTGTTTTTCTTACTAAAATCATCTCATAGTTTTACAAACAATTTATAAATATATATAATTTAATGCCACTTGATATTTACTATTAAGTCACTGTCAAAATTACTGTTGAACTGCCACAAAAATGACCGTGATCACCATCAACCATATCGAGCAAAGAGACAGTCTCACTGACCTAACAATTTCTGGTTCCCCGTTCTCGAGCATCGAATGAAGTAATTTTTCCTCATCGAATGAAGTAATTTTCTTCACTATCAATCTTAAGCTGGTAAATGTTGTGGAAATGAGGAGGCACAACCACCAAATCTACATGTGGGGATTTGGTTGGTGAGTCTACTGCCAATGGAGATTATGTGAGCCACTAAACATAGAATAGTTGAAGTGTGAGAATTAAAAGCATAAAAGTTCAATATATATATCTCTATATTATGGTTTTGGAATTCTTTTATTTTTTATATATTATTTTAAGTCACCAAAGAGTATTTTATTAATC
>LPNX010815486.1:20211-110924 GCA_001517045.1 Pseudotsuga menziesii | reverse complement strand
TATATATAAGCTCGGTGGGCTAGCTCAAGTGGATGAGTGTTGTAAGTTGTGAGTAGAAGGTCTCAGGGTCAAATCCACAGGTGGTTATATATCGCTATATAAGGGCCTCACTTGATGTCCCCATCGGGTTAGCTCCGTAATTAGAGTGAATGGGTGAGGCCCCTTCAGGTGGGCCCCCTATGCGTTGTTCCCTTGAAAGAAAAATAAAATAATACATACATACATACACACACACACACACACACATATATATATATATTTCCAAAGAAAAAAACCTTGTATTCAGAGAATAAACATGAACTACTCTGACGAGCTTACATAAAAAAACCAGCCTTGCAGGCTTGCAAAAACTTTCTTAGTGTCTTCTATCACAACATACAAGAGCTTCTCTACCGAGCTTACATAAAAAAACAGCCTTGCAGGTTTGCAAAGTAGTCTTAGCATCTCCTATCACAACATTAAAAAGCCTTTATGGCTTCTTTTGCAAGAGTTCATTAGTTTACAAAAATTGCATAAGTAGCAATTTAAATCGCTTCATATCGAAGGGTTGATAACCCATCTGCTACTTCTTCTATCTCCATCATTCCTAGTTGATACGCTAAAGCCTATTTTGAGAGGGTATCAGCTTCTTCGTTCAATTCTCAGTATATATGAGAAAACGATATCCTCCTAAACTGTGATTTCAAATTATGGATTTCAGCAAGTAAATGTTGGCTTTATGGAACTCTGATGTTATTTCTTCCATTTACCCAATCCACCACAATTTTTGAATCGTCAAAAATCTGAATGTCCTGTATCTAGTTATTGTGGGCCACTTTTAAGGCTGGCCATAATGCCGCAAGTTCTGCCCTGTTATTAGAAGCTTGTCCCATGGCATATTTTACGAGCAACTTTATCTTTGAAGAAATGTGTATGACTACTCCAGCACCTCCCAACGGTGGTTCACACTGGCTGGCACCGTCGAAATAGGCCCATGGAGTTTCACTGTTTATCACCGGAGCTCTAATAAATATTCTTTGGAGATGACGATATTAAGCTTGTGTTCCTGTATCTTATTCATTAATAGAGTGATGTTGATGTCAGGAGGAGTCCATGTGTTGTTGAAAATAGATCTATTATGTGCCTCCCATATACAGTAAACAAAAAGAACAGGGAAAGCTTCATATGGACCTACCCTTTCATCATGCCACCAGGTTTTAGCTCGTTCCTCCAAGGTAGCATTTTCTCTTTCATGGGCTCTTCTTGCTGATAGATTTCCTATCATGCCCATCTATACACTTCCTAGATATGGGAAGAAGGAAAACAGATGAGAACTCATTTCAACGCTTAATTTGCATAGTGTGCATAATCCTGGTCCTTCAAATCCTCTCTTATGCAACATTTTCCATGTCAATAGTTTATTTGCAAAGGCTAACTCAATTGTGATAATGGTCTTTAGGGGGCTTTGTATTCTCCATAACCTTTTCCACCACCATTGATCCTCCCTCACTGTGAGCTCTTTAATTGTCACTTCATATCCTAGTTTGGTGTATACTGCCCTGATTTTGGATTTTTTGTATAGATTAGCCCACCTGATTTTGACCCCATATGGATAAAATTAGTGACTAATAGATTGACAAATCTATTCCATTCTGCAGCAAGATCTCTTGTTAGACCAAGTTCTAGGGCATTTTTCCACTGTTTTCGCCCTCTTATGGCTGGATCAGCACATGCATCTGCTAAAGAGTAAATTTGATGTGACCTTAGATGGTGTAATAACTGTGGATATAGTTTGTAACTTTCACCTGCCCCAACCCAAAGATATTCTCCCACTCTTACTTGTCTTCCATCACCTATATTCCAGGCTATCCAATGCCCAACTAAAGGATAGGCCAAGATCATCGCCTTCCACCCAATTGAGTCATTCTTGAAAATTTTATCTAGATTTCTAATCCAATCTGTTAGGCTGGTTCCAGAGAAATATTTGGACAATATGACCCTTCCCCATAGTGTTTTAGAATTTTGGAGGAATCTCCACATGGTTTTTGCCACTAAAGCTTTGTATAACAACTCTAAATTATTTATGCCCCATCCACCTAGTTCCTTTGGTCGAGCTAAGGTCTTCCACTTTACCAAGGGAATTCCTTCTATCTGCTTGCTTGCTCTCCACAAGAAGGAGAAACAATTCTTTCTAATTTTTTTAAAAATTCCCTTTGGGATGTATGCTATTGAGGCCCGGTACTCTGGGATACTTTGTAGGACTTCTTTTATGAGTACTAGCCTTCCCCCTCTGGACAGAACCGATTTTCCGAGTTGTTTATCCCGCTTTCTATCTTTTCGAATAACCAGACCCAGTGTTGAAAGGAGTAAAAATTAGGTTTGAGCATAAATCCATGGTATTTGAAACCTCCTTCAACAGGAGTAATTTGATATGGTATTATTTCCCTTGTCCTCTATAGCATATCTTTAGGGAAGTCATTATAGATGAGATTTTATTTGTCCACGTTTACCACTATTCTTGTGGCTCTTCTATACTTGTCTATCAGAGCTATAAATGACTCAAGGTTCCTGAGGGATCCTTCACCGAACAACAGAACATCATCTACAAAGAGAGTATGTGTAACTTCTTCAGTAGTAGACACTTTGATTCCCTCTATTGCCCCTTCTGCTTTGGATTTATGGATGGTCCTACTCAATGCTTCTACCACCAACAGGAAAATGAAGGGAGAAAGAGGGAAACCCTTCCTTAGGCCTCTTGTAGGTCGAAAAACATTGGAGGAAGATCCATTGATTAGAACAACAAAGGAGGTGGACTGTAGACAACCGATATTCCACTCAACAACTTCTATGGCTACTCCAATTTTTATCAATAACAGTCTTACAAAAGTCCATCCCACCCTATCATAAGCTTTAGATAAATCTAGCTTTAAAGCAAAAGATCTTTGCTTTCCCTTTTTGATCGTATAAACTGTCTCTTGGGCCAGGGACACTGCATCATGAATCTATCTGTTATTTAAAAAATCAAATTATTCTTCAAAAATAATTTTTCACTTAGAACTGGTTTGATCCTCAGAGCTAGTACCTTGGCAATGATTTTATAAATCATGTTGCAGCATGAGATGAGTCTGAAATCATCAAAGGACTAAGGTTTCTATTTTTGGGGAATCAGAGTTAGAAAAGTTGAATTTAAACTTCCCATCACTTTCCCAGATTCCCGTGATTCTCTAACCACCTCTAGAATGCTAGTTTTCATCATATCATAGAAACCAAGGTAAAATTCCAGTGTAAAACCATCATGCCTAGGGATTTTTCCTTTTTGAAAAGAATGTAAAGTATAACTGATTTCTTCCTCTGAAATTTCCTTAGTGAGTTCTTCATTGATTTGTTCAGTTATCATTCTTGGAAAAAACCCTAAACTTCTAGAATTTCCTCAATAGGGAACCCTTCTGGGTCTTTGAAAATGTTTTGAAAAAATCCAACCCTTGTTGTTGCTTTCTCCTCAAAAGTGCGTACCAGACTTCCCTCTTGATTTCTAATTTCACATGTAGTGTTTATATTTCTCTTGTAAGTTGTATAGTTGTGAAAGAATTTGGAGTTCTTGTCCCCTACCTTAGCCACAAAGCTCTACTTTTTAGGCGCAATACTTTTTCTTCATTGTTCAGAAGCTTTTGTTTCTTTCTCTCCAAAGATTTCATCAGTTCAGTTTCCTCAAGGCTTAACACTCCATTCTCATTTCGTTGGAATAATACCTCTATGCTTTCTTCTACTTCCTTCAATTCTTTTTGTAAGGAGGCCTTATGTATTTTATCCCATTCTTTGGAGATTTTCTTTGCCCTAAATAGGTTGTCTGCAAACTATTGCATTGCAGTATGATTTAGAGTTGTTCTTATGGGCTACCAAACATTTTGAATTTGAAATTTATACTATTCATCTTCCAACCACAGGGGATTGAATTTGAAAGGGGTTGGTGGTTTCTTATCTGGAGGTATTACTAAAAAAGAGATAGGTTTGTGATCTAAATTTCCCCTTGTCTCTACTATAGATTTTAGGGTTAGGTTTCCACTTAACAGGTTCTCTTTAACTAAGAATGGATCTAGTATTTTAGATATGGTTTGGGGACCTCCTCTCTTATTCCACCAGGTTGCTTCAAGTTTAAGGGGAGAAATATCCACTAACTGCTCTTTTTCAAAAAAGTCTAGGAAAAAAGGAGATAGAGCATCTTGCCTGACATTTTCACCCCATACTTCTCCAATAGAGAGGGTTAGATTTAGATCTCCTCCTAAGATAACATTTGGTTGATTCATTGCTCCACTAAAACTGAACTTTTCCCATAATATTTTTCTATCATAGAAGGGTCCATACACATTTAGAAATGTGAAATCCATCCCTGTTTCTTTGTCATTTAGTTTGGTTTCTATGATTGAATCAAGTTTTCTTGAAGTAATTTTGTCCAAAACTGGGCTCCAAGCTGTTATTAAACCTCCCGAGTGACCTTCAACATCTAAAATTTCCACTTCCCAATTTTTGAGTATCTCCTTGATTATGGCTTCTGCTTTTGACCCTTCTAGCATAGTTTCCTGGATCATTAAAACTATAGGTTTGAGGTTGTTGAGAAACCTTTTTAGCGCGGTTTTTTTAGAAGTCCCCCCCAACCCTCTTGATTTGTAAGATAGTTAAAGCATCAATTTCCCCCTTCAGGGGCCAATACTCTAAGAGCCTACTTAAGAGTAGCCTTTTTGCCTTGTTTGACTTTTAAAGCAGCCTGAACTTGAGCCTTGGATAATAGGGTTTTTTTGCCTAATCTGGGTTTTTGAGAGGAACTGAGTGCCAATCCTCCAGCAAAGACCCCTTCATCTGAATGATCTAAAGAAGAGCTTCAAAACCTAAGTTCATAAGATCTCTTAAATTCAACTTTTTTTGTTTTTGAAAGCAAAGGTTGTTCTTTTATAGGGGCAACAGTTAAAACAGAGGTGACCTACATAGGTATACAAGATGGTGTACCTTTGGCCTTGTGTGACTAGCCCGCATCCCGAACCTCAGTGTATGTTAGATGAGGGGGTTGACTTTTCCATCTTCATTATCCATTATCTTTTCTAACACTGTTACCATCTTCCTCTTTTGAAGACCCTGTCACTTTCCCTTTACCATTGCCACCCTGCATGGCTAATAGGACGTCGTCCTTTGGATCTAAAATATTTTTCCCTTTGTCTTATGTATCTTGATGTGCTTCCTATGTGGCTAGTCATCTACTCTCAACCTCATTACAACTAGAATTATTTGCGTCTCTATTTACTAGTTTTACCTTTTTTCACCCATATTTTCTTATGAACAGGCTTTGTGGCGATTTTTGGGCAATCCTTCTGCATGTGACCCACTTCCCTGCAATTGAAGTATCTGAAAGGGATATTCCAGTAGTCCAACCTCTGCCACTAAGTGTTTCCATGCATCATAATCTTGAACTCCTCATATAAGCCATTCCTCAAGTCCAATTAAACCAGAATCCTGACGCATCTCCGGTTTAATATGGTCTCCCAATTGTTTTCCAAAGCTATGAACTTCCCAAGTATGTTTCCAATGGCTTTGAATATCTTGGGTTTCCAAAAAACCATCAAGAGTCCTGGTAGGATGACCCATACCTTCTGCACATCATGAGGCTCTTTGTATGCATTGAAATCTACCATCCATTTTCTAAGAATCAGACCCATTGGATCCCAGGACCAATTTTGGTTTAAGAGTTTTCTATTGTCTTCCATGCTTCAGACTTTGATTAAGAACCATCCCCAGGGAAGTGTGTAGAGATTGGTTCATAACCTAAGAGACTACCCCAATTCACCAAAATCCATTGTTGCAGTGTATTTCTTGAGGTTGTCTTTCCCTAGAAACGCCCTACCAGTGCCTGCGTCAAAAAGTCTAGAATTTGATCAAAGGTGATGTCTTTGCCAACGATTGACTTTGGTATTTCTTTTCAAGCCTTCATCCCACGTAATTTTTTTGATTGTGCATCCGTCACCTTCGTACTATCCTTAGTTGGCCTTTCGTCAGCCATATTATGGTTCTGCGCGGGTTTCGTTGGCGTGTTTTTGTTAAAATTTCATATGCTTAGCTAAAACATCAACAATTAATTTTATTTTCATAACAAAGACATATAAATAGGATCACTGAAAGAAATAGTATCACATGAACAACACAGATTTATCCTGGGAAAACCCAGCAAAAGCTTCCTCAATAGATGCCCCAAAAGATAAAAGGTAAAACCAAAAGGCTGATAAAAAATTGATCTTCCTCCTTCTCCAGCTACTTCTCTCTCCTCCACTAATGCGCTACACAAGTGAGTGTGTGTGTTCCAAATGAGGAGTGCCACACCTCTATTTATATTCATCCATTCACTTTAATAATTAATTCTGACATGTAGGCTCGAGTTAATCATGTAGGCTCGAGTTAAACATGTAGGCTCAAGTAACCACAACTTGGGTGCTAATGACCCACCTTTACAATTTTAGGGCACTACGTCATGACTCTTAATAGTTCTTCTGATTAGAAGCATCGGAGTATAAAGAAATACAATTGGTTCTCTCGGTAGGACCATCGAGGACCACAAAAGATACATATAGAATATTCTTCGAAGTTACAATATTTCAACACTCCCCCTTAACAAGAAGGGTATTCTACAACAACATCAACAAAAACAATAGTAGGAGAGAGATAGAGGACATCATGAACATCATCAAGGTAATACATCTATAAATCATTGGAAGCTTTCAACATCATATAGTCTTCATCTTCAATCTTCAAGGACAACAACTCTTTGAACTTTCGATCAGTATCAACATCTTCAGTACTTTGACCTTTCGATCAGCAATAGCATCTTCAGCACTTTGACCTTTCGATCAGTAACAACATCTTCAACACTTTGACCTTTCGATTAGCAGCAACATCTTCAGCACTTTGACCTTTCGATCAGCAGCAACATCTTCAGCACTTTGACCTTTCGATCAGCAACATCATCATCATCATACTTTGATCTTTCGATCAAAAACATCATCATCATCACACTCTAATCTTTCGATCGGAAACATCATCATCATCACACTCTGATCTTTCGATTAGAAACATCATCATCATCACACTCTGATCTTTCGATCAGAAACATCATCATCATCAGAAACAACTTGCAATCCACAATACAAAGACAAAGAAGTATTTGGATCTCTTTTGGACTTAAAGTCTAGGGATGATGCAATCCTACCACATTCTCGACAACTGAAGTCACCAGATTGAGTACGGGATAATCAGCCCCTATCACTTTAGGACTAAGTCCAAGGATGATGCAATCCTACTACGTTCTTGAGTACCGAAGTCATCAAATCCATTCTGAACCAAAGTTCAAGGATGATACAATCCTAGCAAATTCTCGATGACCGAAGTCACCGTATCCGTTCTGAACCGAAGTTCAAGGATGATACAATATTACCACATTATCAATGAACGAAGTCATTGGATCCATTCTAAAATGAAATTCAAGGATGATACAATCCTACCACATTCTAGATGACCGAAGTCACCGAATCCATTCTGGACCGAAGTTCAAGGATGATACTATCCTGCCACATTCTCAATGGCCAAAGTCACCGGATCCATTCTGGATCGAAGTTCAAGGATGTTACAATCCTGCCACATTCTCAATGACCGAAGTCACCGGATCCGTTCTGGATCGAAGTTCAAGGATGATACAATCCTGCCACATTCTCGATGACCGAAGTCACCGGATCCATTCTGAACTGAAGTTCAAGGATGATACAATCCTACCACATTCTTGATGACCGAAGTCACCGGATCCGTTCTGAATCGAAGTTCAAGGATGATACAATCCTGCCACATTCTCAATGACCGAAGTCACCGTATCCGTTCTGAACCGAAGTTCAAGGATGATACAATCCTGCCACATTCTCTAGGACCAAAGTCACCGGATCCATTATGGACATATGTCTTGGGATGATACAATCCCTCTTCATTCTCAAGGACCAAGGTCATCGGATCACTTTAGGCTAAGTGACTAGGGATGATATAATCCCACTGCAACATCACTACTCCCCCTTTCAAGGAAGGTCTTTTAGAACAACACCAAGCTTGTCTCGAAAGTGTTCGAACTTTACTTGGGATAGAGGCTTCCTCAACACATCAACAACTTGTTCATCAGTAGTCACACACTAGAGCTTTATGGCTCCCTTCTGCATCATATCTTGAATGTAGAAATACCTGATTTCTATGTGCTTCGATCTATCATGAAATACAGGGTTCTCTATCATTTTTATACAACTTTGGTTGTCACATAGAATCATGGTAGTGTCCAACTCTAGGTTGAATAATCCTGACATCATCTTTCGAAGCCATATGGATTCATAAATAGCAAAGCAAGCTGCTATATATTCTACTTCGACTATGCTTAGAGCAACACTAGACTGCTTTCTACTAAACCATGAAATCATAGCAGATCCTAGACTATAACATCCAACTGATGTGCTTTTTCTGTCTGAGATACTTCCGGCCCAATCTGCATCTATATAGCCATACAATCTATATTCATGGCTACCATCATAGTATAGATTAAAGTCTATAGTCCCTTTCAAATATCTCATCACGTGTTTTGCAGCTACCACGTGAACCCGTGTAGGTTGAACTAGATATTGACTTAGAGTGTTCACATCAAAACAAATGTCAGGTCTGGTGTTTTTTAAGTACATCAATGACCCAATGATCTATCTGTAATGAGTCACATCCACTAACTCTGATGAGTCATCAGCTAACAACTTCAGGTTGGAATCCATGGGTGTGGCCATGGCTTTGCATTCCAACATATTGAATCTTTTCAATATCTCTACTGCATACTTTCCCTGGTTGAGAAAGATTCCTTCTGAAATAATGCATTAACCCAAGGTCTTTCATCTCAAATTCTTCTGCTAGTTTCTTCTTGCTTTCCATAATATGTTTCTCATTCCCTGTTAAGAATAAGTCATCCACATATAGTAGTAGGATGACAGGTTCATCTTCTACAACCTTGAGGTAAAGGTTAGGATCAACTTTACTCTTGGTAAAGCCCATGCTCAGCAGGAAACTATCTATCCTTTCATACCAAGTTCAAGGAGCTTGTTGAAGACCATACAAGGCCTTCTTCAACTTGCATACATGAGTATGTCTATCTTCAACTTCAAATCCTTGTGGTTGTTCTATGTATACTTCTTCTTCGATCACACCATTCAGAAAAGATGTTTTCACATCCATTTGGTGCAAGTCCCACTTCATCATGGATGCAAGTGCCATGATAGCTCTAATAGAAGTATACTGTGCTACTGGGGCAAATGTCTCTTCATAATCAATTCCCTCTTTCTGAGAGAAACCTCTGGCCACAAATCTTGCTTTATACTTCTCGATACTTTCGTCAGCTACATGTTTCATTTTGTATATCCATTTGGAGGATACTATACTCTTTCCTTCTGTTTTGGGAACTATATTCCATACATCATTCTTCATTATTGATTGGTATTCTTTAGTCATTGCTTCTACTCATTCTTTCTTCTGTGCCGATTCTTCGTAGTTTGTAGGTTCTTGATCTACAAGATCACACATCAAGTCTACATAGTTGGAAAAAGTCTTAGGTTTCTTTCTTTCCCTTGTGGAGCCTTCAAGATCTCCATATCTTTCTGCCTCTCGTATAATTTCTCTTGTCCAAGTAGGATTTCTCTTTCTTGATATCTGCATCATAGGAGGTTCTTGTGGTTCTGCCATGTCATGTTCTTCAAGAGCTTCATCTTCAGGGAGACATGTAGTTCCTTCATTTCTGGAAGGTGTCTCTTCTTCATACACTTCTTCATGTTGGCACTTCCTAGATCTCTTGAGGGCTTCCTCTTCATCGAATTTCACATCTCGACTAATTTCCATGTGATAGAATCCAGGAATGTAGATTCTAAATGCTTTGGATACTTCACAATATCCAACAAATATCCCCTTCTTTCTGGAAGGGTCTAACTTGGTTCTTTTCTCTTTTGGTATATGAATATATATTGGACAACCAAATATTTTGAGGTGACTTACCTCAGGCTTCTTTCCCATGAACATATATTCTGGAGTCTTGAACCCAAGAGCACTGTGAGATATTCTATTCTGTACATACACAATATTTCTTGCCGCTTCTGCCCATAGATGCATTGGAAGATCTTGATCATATATCATTGTCTTCACTGCCTCCATGATGGTTCTGTTTTTTCTTTCTGCAACCCCATTTTGTTAAGGATTGTAGGGAGTAGTTAGTTCCCTCTTGATTCCGGCATCTTTGCAAAAAGCTTCAAATTCTTTTTAGCTATACTCTCTGCAATTGTCTGATCAGAGTGTCTTTATTTTCTTGTCTGAAATATTCTCTATCAAGGCTCTGAACTCCTTGAATTTCTCAAACACTTCACTCTTTGCTTTCAAGAAGTATATCCAAGTCTTTCTTGAAAAGTCATCAATAAATGTGATATAATATTCAAAGCCACTTAAGGATGTAGAAGACATTGGACCACATACATCTGAATGAATCAATTCTAACGTACCTTTTGTTTTTGTTTCACTCTTTGGAAATGGATTCTTGATGTTCTTTCCCTTCGCACATCCTTTGCGAATGCTTTCATGCTTGATCTTCGTGTCTGGTAATCCCATCACTACTTTGTTCACATGAGGTATAGCCTTTTAATTTATGTGGGCAAGCCTTCTATGCCATAGTTCACTAGGGTCAGTGGACTCATGCACAAAAGTTGTTTCTGACTGCCCCTTGAGTTTATACAAGCCTCCTTCTTCTTCACCAATGATGATTGCATCTTCAATATTCTTTTCTTTGGGCCACATGAGTACTTGACCATCTATGAAAGAAACTTTGAATCCTTTCTTATCTAAAGTTGAGATAGAAACTAAATTCTTCTTTAGACCAGGTACATATAATACATCTTTCATCTTTAGGGGATTACCTGAATCAAGTTTGTAACTTGCTTCACCAACTCCTTTGATCGAATATTGATAGTCATCTCCTAGGGATACTTTCTGAGGAGAGATCTTTTCTTCAAGTTTGGACAGAGTTTTATTTTGTCCCGTCATGTGCTTTGAAGCACCAATATCAATAAGCCAAGTGTCTTCTCTAGGTGTTATAGACCCAGAGAGTGCAGAGAATAGTACATACTCCTGCATATTCTTCTCTTGCTTGTTTTCTTGGAGGTCCTTCTTCTTCTTCTTCATCTTCATCTTCTGCTAGATGAGCATGATGTCTTTTTTTGTTGTTAATCCTCTTCTTATATTCTTGCCTCTTCATAGGACAATTTCGGGCAATGTGTCCTATCTTATTACAATGAAAACATTGAAAATCAAAGTAGTCTCTACTTGGAGGATTTTCTCTTACCCTTTGGATTCTTCTGGGAGTTTGAGAGTCCTTGAAATTTCTTCTCTTGAAATTAGATTGACCTCTTCTTCTTTTGGTGTGAGTGGCTAGGGCTTGATCATCTTATTTTAGTAAGGCTCCTCTATTTGCCACTCTAGTCTCCTCTTGAATGCAGTCTTCCCATACCATATCAAACTTCATGCTTTCTTTTCTGGCACACATCATCTGGATGAAGGACTCCCAGTGTCTAGTGAGACCATTGAGAGTAGTCATAACCATTTCATATTCATCAAGCTTATCTCCAATAGCTTCTAGTTTCTCTTTGATCTAAGAAACCCTTGTGAAGTAGTCTTGGATGGATTCTCCATGACTCATCTTGGTGCTCTTCAGTTGAGCTCTTAGATTCATCTTTTTGTTAATGTTTCTTCCCTCATACATTCTAGATAGGGAATCATACATTTATTTTGGAGTCTTCTTGGATGACACTTGAGGGATCAAGTGATCCTTAATGGAGTCAGCAATAATCCTTTGTGCCCTAACCATATCCTTTTTGTGCTTCTCCTTGGCTTCAGCTTCTTCAGGTTCTACAACTGATTCTTTGACATACTTATCAAGATAATTCTCTTGGAGAATGAGACCAATCCTGTATTTCCATGCTCAAAAATTTTATATGCCTTCTAGCTTGTCCTCAAGCTTAGTGCTTGGGGCCATCTTGTCAGAAAATCACAAAAAATTGAAATTTTCCGGAATGAGAAACTGACCTTACCAAGAGATGTGCTTGAATGAGGTGAGTTGACTGGTGTGCTTGGATTCTGGAGATTTCAACTCTTCACCTTCCAAATGAGACTTGCAAGATTCAACTTTTGCAGCTTTCTGGTTCAACAGTTTTCTGGTGCAGCTGTCAAACTAGGGTTTGACTTTCCTGGAGACTCACACACCCAAAAACCTTGATTCCAGGCTCAAAAGATGTGCTGTGGGAGGGCGCAACTTTCTGTGCAAGCAGTTTTTCAAAACTCAAAATTTTTCCTGAAACCCTAATTTCTTCCAAGGAGAGAGAGAGGGCTATTTCACCTTGTGAAAGCTGTCCTATTCAGGCTAGCTCTAATACCATGTTAAAATTTCATATGCTTAGCTAAAACATCAGCAATTCATTTCATTTTCATAACAAAATCATATAAATAGGATCACTGAAAGAAACAGTATCACAAGAACAACACATATTTATCTTGGGAAACCCCTAAAGGGAAAAACCTAGCAAAAGCTTCCTCAATATAGATGCCCCAAAAGATAAAAGGTAAAACCAAAAGGCTGATCAAACACTGATCCTCCTCCTTCTCCAGCTACTTCTCTATCCTCCACTAATGCGCTACACAAGTGAGTGTGTGCATTCCAAATGAGGAGCGCCACACCTCTATTTATATTCATCCGTTCACTTTAATAATTAATTCCGACATGTAGGCTTGAGTTAATCATGTAGGCTCGAGTTAAAAATGTAGGCTCAAGTAACCACAACTGGGGTGCTAACGACCCACCTTTACAATTTGAGGGGACTACCTCATGACTCTTAATAGTTCTTTTGATTAGAAGCATCGGAGTATAAAGAAATACAGTTGGTTCTCCCGGTAGGACCATCATGGACCACAAAAGATACATATAGAATATTCTTTGAATTTACAATATTTCAATAGTTTTTTCCACTATTTCCTTCCTCCTCTGGCATTTCCTTTGAGCATGTGGATTGGACCTCATCTTGGGTGCAGAAAACCATTCCATAGTCCCTGTCCTCGCCATTATACACTGCATCAATATACATGATTGGAATGTCTTTTCGATCCCCTCCTTATTCCTGCATCTCATCCTTTGCTACCTTAAAAACTGTAAACAATTAAGAAAGCTGCGCTTCTCCCTTCTCGCGAAAAATCGCCTCTGAACCTACTACTGTGCAGAGCACCATCGTGGTTCCCCCCATATATATGTGTGTGTGTGTGTGTGTGTGTGTGTGTGTATGTATGTATGTATGTATGTATACACACACACATGCATATATATGTATACACACACATACATACATACACACATACACACACACACAAACACACACATACACACACACACACACACACACACACACACACACACACACACACACACACATATAATATTTAAAAACTGAACAAAAAATAAGTCAAATTATATGTGAATACTGAAAAGTGAAAATATCATATTAAAAAAATAAAAATAAAAAGTCTTTATCGATTTATATTCCATGACTCTCCTGTCAATTTTAGGCTATTATAGTTTCTAAATTTGACAATTTTATTAGCTATAGTTAGAGATTTAGTGAATTTTTATTTTAAAAAAAATTATAGGCCTCGTGACTTAGTACATTTCTATTTCTATTTTTTAATTTTTGAAGAAGCCAAATGGTCAATCCATTGTCCTTTATGTAATATTTTTAGGGTTTAATCTCAAATATAATTGGCTAAACCCTAGTCTCAATAGATGATTGGCTAAGCCCTAGGCTTAGTAGATGAAGCTCATAAAAATTACCTCGAAGGTCTTGTTTGGATATCCCGCATGGGTTTCTGAATTCTCACTTTTTGAAATTAAACCGAGTATAACAGACTTTTTAATCTATATTTTCACGCATTTACTATTTATACAAAATTGACTGTAATTTATTCTTGGTGGAGGTTGGCCTATTCAAACCAGTTGATTTAGACTTTTGTAACTTAATACCAAAAGGAGTTGTACCATTTTCTATACATTTGACTTCAACGTGTGGCGTCGTGATACATTTTAGTGAGTTTAGGGTTTTTGTTTATGACTTCAAGTTGCGGTGGCATAATAATTTTCATGACTTCTGTGTTTGTGTTGATTTGTTCTGAATTTGAGTTTTAATCATGACGCTTTGTTATATTTAGTTTTTAGTGTAGCAGAGAACTTCCATGGATTTGCAAAATGAAATAATTATCAGTATGGCCAAGATAGAGGCATCGGTCTTTTGGGCGTTAATTGTAGTCCATTGTTTTAGTCATCATAGTGTTCATGTGCATGGATTGCAATCTAAGTTGACGATCAACAAACATGACTTCCCTCCAAAATTTATTTTTGTCATGGGCACCTTTGCTTACCAGGTCCCTCTATGCTTACTTCACTCATTTGTTGTTTCTACTTTTCTGCATAAATTTTAATATGATACATGTTTCTGCATAATATGTGTAGGTAGAGGGCTCTGTAACAGTGGATGGATGAAATCCCATCATTTGGGACATTTCACCCATGCAAGTGAGCCTTCCTCTTGCTGAAAAACTCTTTTCACAATTCAAAATTTTAATATGAAAATCAAATATTGAATAATTTACAAGTAATATGCCGGATGGAAGCACAGGAGATGTTGTACATGATCAATATCACCATTATAAAGTAACTTATATAGCTTTTCTATTTGGTGTGGATCGACAATCAACTTAACATTTGGAGTCTTTATTACTTATAATCCCTATTGTCGCCTAGTTGTTATTTCCTTCTTGGAGAACATTGTTAGACTAATGAATGAAATGGGGTTATGTTACCACGACGTTCCAAATCCTCGAAACGTTGCAACCAACTCCATGCACATGTTGACTCACAACACGTTGCAACAACTTGCAACTGGGCTATGCCACATGTAACGTAACTGTTTGATGTCGCCATCAACTTCCCAATGTCGCAGCAACCGATATATACAGGTCGCAGCAAACGTGCTATTTATGTCGCAGCAACTGCGATATACGGGTCACAGCAAACGCGATATATATATATATGTCGCAACATATGAGGACTTCCATGACCCTTTCGATGTTCAACTTGACGGTGTGCAAACTGCGTGGCCCATGCTACAACTACGCGACTCATGCGCAACTGTGTGGCTCATGCGCAATTGCGCGGCTCACGCGCAACTGCACGGCTCATGCACAAACTGCGCTACGCGGCCCATGCGATAAGTGTGCACCATGCGATAACTGCGTGGGCTATGCCACAAATTTTAAGGGATGGTCGCATATAATGTTTAGCATATGAGTTAAAACCATATATTAATGACCATTGTACCATATTGGATCAGTGTAATTTTTGAAGATGAATAATCCACCGGATCATTCCTCCCCATTAGAGAGCTTTTGGACCACCAAAAGCCTGAATCATTCTGCAAGTAAGTGAGGGTACATGTCCCTCACTTTTCCAATCTCCATCCATCTTGCTTTGCTAGGATGCATGCCTTTAAGCCCCACTCGAAGGTACTCAGCATTCCCCCTTTGTGAAGTCCTTATATTTCTGTCAAGAACGACATCATCCTACAACTATTTCATGTATTCAGGTGCCATATCATCAACTGAAGGAATCTGTATGTTAGTTTCCTCATCCATGATCATAGGAGGCTCATACATTTTAAGATTCTTAACATTGACAACTGAATAAATTTGCATGTATGGAGGTAAATTCAAGCGAAAAGCATTAGTACCAATCTTTTCCAGAATCTCAAAAGGACCATACCTGATAGGATTAAGCTTTTTACCTTCACCTTTCATTCTTTCTTTGGTGATATGTAACCAAACTCTGTCACCAACCTGAAATTGATGATCAACTCGATGCTTGTCATGCCTGGCTTTATACTTTGTCTGGCTCTTCTCCAATTGTTCCTGAACTGCTTGCTGCACCGCTTGGATTCTCTGAACGAACCTTAGAGCTTTATCTGCATCATGATGTCCATCCACTGCATCTTTGCCAAAAGAGAATTCCATCAGTGTTTTTGGCAGATAACCAAAACAAGTTTCAAAATGAGATATTTTCGTGGAAGAATGAACTGCATGATTGTAAGCATGCTGTATATACTGCAACTGCTCATCCCAAAGTTTAGGATGTTTACTACAATATCCTCTGAGCAGCTGAACCACTGTCCTGTTCACTACCTCTGTTTGCCCATCGGTCTGTGGATGAAAAGATGTACTTTTCTTCAGTTTAGTATCCATAAGCTCCCATAAAGTTGACCAGAATTCTCCCAAGAACTGGGAATCCCAATCAGATACAATAGACATGGGTAGCCCAAAATGTACCCAAACATTCTAAAAGAATAGATGAGCTGTTTATTCAGCAGTGATCTGTTTGTTACATGGCATTAAGATACACATTTTGCTGAATCTGTCCACAACAACATATAGGTAATCATGCCCCTTTTTAGACATAGGTAGTCCCCCTACAAATTCCATAGAAATGCTTTCCCAAGGATGAGAAGAAACTAGAAGAGGTGTGTACAAACCCAATTTCCTATTGCTAGGCTTACTTGTTGCACACATAACACAACCTCTTATGTATTTAGCTACAGTTTCTTGCATTTGAGGCCAATAACAGTGATTCTGCAATAATGACAGTGTTTTACTTACTTCAAAATGTCCTGCAATCAATGAACTATGTGCTTCTCGAATCACATTCACTCTCTCTTTCTCTGGAATACAAAGTTTACCAAGATGATACAAGAGTTGATTATGCACATAATAGTTTTCTTCCTGTTTACCATGCGATAATGATGCATATACTTTCTTAAAATCTTTATCTTCTTCATACTGTTCAATATAACTTCCATGTGTTAATGAATTATTTTGAAGAATGATTGAAGCATTTGTAGGAGGCCTTGATAACATGTCTGCTACCTTATTATGAATTCCCTTTTTGTACTTAATTACGAGATGAAACTATTGTAAGAATCCCATCCATCTTAAATGCCTACTTTGTTGTATTTTAGTTTGAGATTGTAAATATTGAAATGGCTGATGATCAGTATGTATGACTGTTTCTTTTCCCATGATATAATGTTTCCACTTCTTCACACTCTGTACTAAAGCATACAACTCTTTGTTATAAGTCGGATAGTTACTTACCGCAGTAGAGAATGTTTCTGAATGGTAACAGACTGGCTTCCTCCCTTGCATAAAAATGGCTCCCATGGAAAACCCGCTGGCATCTGTTTCGATCTCAAATGGCTGCTACAAATCTGGCAACGTTAGAACTGGTGCTATGCTAATCCTTTCCTTCAAAGTATCGAAGGCTCTCTGATGCTTGCTTCCCCACTGGAAAATTTTGTTTAATGCTTGTCAACGCATGTAATGGAGCAGCAATGGAAGAAAACCCAGAAATGAATTTCCTCCAATACTGAACCGCACCCAGAAAACTTCTGACTTCAGTAACGGTGTTAGGCTGTGACCAGTTTACAATGACAACAACCTTGGCTGGGTCCACTCGTAGGTGGCCTCCACCAATAATATGGCCCAGATATACTAAAGAGGTTTTGGCAAACTCACATTTAGACATTTTTACATAAAGCTTCTCCTTCCTCGGTACATCTAAAACTTTCTTCACATGTACAATATGCTCTTCCCAGATTTTTCTAAACACCAGGATATCATCCAGATATACAATTACAAAATCATCAATGAATGAACGAACGACATCATTCATGACCCAAATGAAAGTAGCAGGTGCGTTACAGAGCCCGGAAGGCATCACAAGCCATTCATACAAACCCTGTTTTGTTTTAAACGCTGTTTTCCAAGCATCATTCTCAGCAATCCTAATTTGATGATACCCAATACGAATATCCAATTTTGTAAAATAAATTGCATGTTTCAACTGATCAATCAAATCATCAATGCGAGGAAGAGTATACCTGTTTTTAATGGTGATTTTGTTAAGGGTCCTATAGTCGATGCACATCCTCCAAGACCCATCCTTATTTGGAACCAAGACTATAGGAGAGCCACAAGGAGAAGTGCTTGGCCGGATGACCCCCTTCTCAATCAGCTCCTGAACCTGCTTCTTGATTTCCCCATTCTGCATTACAGACATCTGATACATGGCTATGTTCGGGAGTGGCACATCTTGCTGCAAATGTATCTCATGCTGAATCTCTCTCTTCGGTGGTAACCCTTTTGGATCTTAAAACAAATCATCATACTCAGAAAAGATTTCAATCAGTTCAGATTTATGCTTAGGGTCACATCCTTCAAAATATTTAGAGATCTCATCATTTTTCATCTTAACCATCATTAACACAAAATTCTTACTAGCATTTACCAGCCTCTTCATTTGTCCTGCAGAAACTATTGCTAGATTGGTTTTTATCTTATGTGCTCGTACAATATACTCTACACCATCTTTAAAAAGATGATACTTATTCTGCTCTCTATAAAAGATTGCTTTCCGGTCATACAAATATGGACTCTCAAGTACAATTCCACAAATGTCAAGTGGACTACATATAGTTCTACCTCATCCATGAACTTTTCAGTAATTGCAAACTTAAATACACATTTCTTTGTAACTTCCAACCGTGTATCATTAGTAACCCAACCAAGAGGATAGGGTTTTTCATGAGGCATAGTAACTAAATGTAATTTCTTAACCACTTCTTCTGATATCAGATTTACTTGTGAACCGCTATCAAACAATGTATCAATCTTTGTGTGATTTGCAATGACACGAACATGAAACAGTGCACTTCTATTTTTATCATTTTGCTTAGAAGTAGATGGTAGATTTGTACTTGCACTAGAACTTGATTTTGCATCAATGGGAAGTGAGATACTTTTATTCTTACCCTGGATTCCGACAGCTGTAACCTTTGTTTCATCACCTGAGTCGGATCCTAAGTCTTGAATAACTGTTGCAGTATCTTTTGCTTTGCCGTTATCTTTGTTTCCTCCGTACTTCCTTGGCCTTAACTCTGGATGAAGTATCCAACACTTAGAGACATCATGTCCCTTCTGACAATGCGAACATGTAGGCTTTTCACCCTCTTTTTTAACAGTAGACATCTTCTTTTTCTCCTGATCTTTACCTTTCGATTTGCTGTCAAATTTAAATGATTTCTTCACAAAAGTATCATTATCATGCTTACCCCTAGCTTCTAAATGTGTAGCTTGAACACATACATCATCCAAATTACTGGGGTTAAACATCAGCAAGGTATGTTGCAAATAAGAATGCATGCCACCAATGTACTTAAGAAGAGTTTCCTGGGTATCTAATGGAACATTCAATGCAATAGCCCTCTTTCTAAATTCATGAGTATATTCTTGAATGCTTTGTCCTTTAGCTTGTCTAAAAGTTTTCCAGCTCATTATTAATTGCTGCATGTGACCTAAAGGATAAAATTGCTTTCTTAATACTTCAATGAATTCATTCCAAACTGAAATAATTTTACCATTCTTTCGAAGATCTTGTTGAATCTCTCTCTCCCACCAAATAAGAGCCATTCCACTCATTCTCAAAGTGGCCAATTGAATTCTGGAAGGGTCATCAGTAATGCCCTGCACCCTGCAATATACTTCAAGCTGCTTGATCCAATTGTCTAACTTTTCAGCATCTAAATATCCATTATAAATTGGCAATTCGAATTTAACATCCAATTTGAAATAAGGGATATTAGGACTTGCATTATTTGAATGAGAAGTATGAGAAGAAGAGGAAGTTTGATTAGTTTCAGGAGGATCACCATCACCTCCTACTCCTTTAACCTTTTCTTCCTTCTTCACTTCTGCATCTCTGGATGAAGATCCTTCTTCCTTCTTCTTCCTTTCTACATGCTCATCGAGAAGAATTTCCATCATGGCTTTCATGCTCATAAAAGCCTCCAAAAACTCAGTTTCTGAAATAACAGGTTTTTCCCGTTTGGTATGTCCTTCTTCTTCCCCTCGTGGAGAAGACATGGTTCTTGAGAATGTTCTCCTTCAGCCAATCTCAGGATCTCCTTCAATTAATTCTCCTTCACCACACTTTAACCTAAACCTAGTAAGCATTCACAAACTTGCACAAGCAGTTAACCTACTCTGATACCATAACATGATCTGTCGAATCTCAACTTGAGTGCATTAAAAAGTTAAATGAATGCGTTTAATCAGTTTACTTAATTCCTGGAATAGCATTAACATCAATTGAATTCTTAGAAATAAAAATGAACAGCAAACTGAGACAGGAATGAGAAACCGAAATGAGAACAACAACACTGGTAAGCAGATGTAAAAAGAAACACAGAATCAGAGAGTCACAAACAGAAGTTGATAACAGAGTTCACCCCCTTCACTGGGCTATGTCTCCGGGTCCCTCTCCAATGGGTACCGATCCAATTAATCTCTTTAAGATGGTACAAAAATGGTGCTGGAATCAACTTCAGCAACTGTAAACAGAATGCTGTACAAAGTCTGTAAGACCTCTCTTCTGGAAATTACAATTAGCCTTCAAAAGGCAAAGAAAGCTAAAATTATAATAGAGAATGTCGACTTCCACAGCGACAGCATCTGGACACTTCACAGCAAAATCTCCAAGCTTCTCATAACAGAAAATGAAGCTCTGTACTCTAAACAATCTGAATCTTCCCTCCGTCTGTCCCCTCTAATGTGGCCAGCATCCTCTATTTAAGCGTTTAGCAAGAGGATGGGTAACAGATTCGACTCGTCGGCTATCATCACAACTGTTATCTTCTTTATTATCGTTACAACCATATGCTAAAATTGAACCATGCAATCCCGCCAAATCGCTGCCCAAGCATTATGTTACCACGACGTTCCATATCCTCGAAACGTTGCACCCAACTCCACGCACATGTTGACTCACAACACGTTGCAACAACTTGCAACTGGGCTATGTCACATGTAACGTAACCATTTGATATCACCATAAACTTCCCAATGTCGCGATATATATATATATATATATATATATATAGATATATATATATATATATATATATATATAGATATATATATATATATATATATATATATAGATATATATATATATATATATATATATATAGATATATATATATATATATATATATATATAGATATATATATATATATATATATATATATAGATATATATATATATATATATATATATATCTATATATATATATATATATATATATATATATATATATATATATGTCGCAGCATATGAGGACTTCCACGACCCATTCAATGTTCAACTTAACGGTGCGCAAACTGTGTGGCCCATGCTACAACTGCGCGACTCATGCACAACTGTGCGGCTCATGCGCAACTGCGCGGCTCACGTGCAACTGCGCGGCTCATGTGCAAACTGCGCTGTGCGGCCCATGCGATAAGTGTGCACCATGCGATAACTGCGCGGGCCGTGCCACAAATTTTAAGGGATGGTTGCATATAATGTTTAGCATATGAGTTAAAACCATAGATTAATGACCATTGTACCATATTGGATCAGTGTAATTTTTGAAGATGAATAATCCCCTGGATCATTGGTCTTGGCTCAGATTGATTATTTACCTATTTCGATATTTGCCAAATAACACTATTTTCTTTGTTTATTCAAATCTTAGGTGAAATTAAATTACAATGGCAATACGTTTTGCTTTCATCCTGTTTATATGACAAAGTGTGATGATATTTATTCATCTCATTTTGCTTTCATTCTATAGTACATATTTAAATTCTTTTTATAAATTTTAAATATAGAATTAGAATTTGTCTATAACTGATGTTCACTTCATAGTTTTGAATGCATAGATGTTGTAGAGTTTATAAATACATTCTTAGTACATATTAATTTTTTTTATAAACATAGAATTAAAATATGCATGTAAGTGATGTAACTAATGTTGACTTCATAGTTTTGAATGCATAGATGTTGTAGAGTTTATATTAACCCGCAGCTTTGATAAAGTTCAAGTACATTACCTCCTTTTGAGTTTTACTTTATCAAACTTCAACAATAAACCAATGTTGATATCATTAAAACAATCATGTTTGTACATAGTTAATTATATATGTTATCGAACACAACATGCAGGTTTTACATATGCAATTATAGGATTTCAAAATCTAGTTTAAACACAAGAAGGTAGTAAACCACCAATTTAGTTTAACCACAAGAAGGTAGTAAACTGCCAATCTAGTTTATCCACAAGAAGGTAGTAAATTACCAAGACTTTCCACAACTTAACCTTAACTCTACAATCATGATTCCTGAATTGAGGGGAATGTTGTAATCTTACATAACTAGAGGTATCTATATAAATTGGTATATTCATCTCTTTAAGCTTCGACCGAATAGAAGACCATTTGTCTTGGTTTTCTTCGATTTTGTAAAAGATATTGACAACCTCAGAGATGTTGATGTATTTGTAACTTTGGAATGTATTCACTTGTATACTTGATGTATTGTACCCTGATGTTTATTCCAGGAAGTATATATAATGTAATTGAGTCATGTCATCCCCCAATGTTCCTATCGGGAGATTCAATAATGTAAACAAGTCATGTAAAGTCATAGAGGGTAACCCTCCTTATTGATCAAGGGTTAAAGTCCCCATAGTTGTGGGGCCCTAGGGTTATTAGACTCTCCTAGAGAAGTCGGCCTTAGTGAGTTATTTTCAAGTCAGGAATTAGTATAAATAGAGAGTGAACCTCTCTATTTATCACACATTCACTCACACTCAGTTGTAGAGCATAACTGCGAGAGAAAGAAGAAGCTGGGACAAGAGAGAGAGAGACTACTGCTATCGGGAGATCATCTTACTATTTTTGGTTTTACTTTTGGTGCTGATTCTATCTCTGAGGAAGTTGCGGGGTTTTCTCCTTTATAGTTTCCCCAAGGAAATTATTTGTGTCTATTTTCTCTTATGTTTGATTGATGTGCTTGTTATTCTCTTAGTTAAAGATCCTAAGATAATGCTAGCTTAAATGTTAAAAATATAACATGGTATTAAAGCTAACTGAGAAGAAGACACTGTGTAGCTACGGAAGCTAGGGCTTCTTAATTTTTGGATCTCTCTCCACAGATTTTCAGCAAAAGGAGGTTGGACTGACTCTCCTCTCTAGGGCACATCTTTCTGTCGAAGCAGAATCTGATTCTGAGCATTTTCAGTTTTTGACCCTACACTACTGTCGGAAATTAGGGCTTTCCACAGAAGTGTAATTTTTGAATGAGCCCAGGCCTTGATCGATCTCCTCCCCAAAATAGAAGTTTAAAGATCAAGATCAATTTTTTTTCTTGGGTAGAACTCCGAGAAAGTCAATCCCTAATAAACTCCTGATCCAGAGATCCAGATCTGCAGAAATTCAGCTCCAGATCCAGTTCTGACATCATAACCTAGTAAGATCTAGATATTTTGCATTTCCATTTGAGGTTCCTTGTTAAGATGTCTCATCATTCCAAGCTTGATGAAAATCTTGAGGGAGCTGATAACTTTTGAGCCTCTAAGTATAGTATCTCCTTGGTATTGGAAGAAAATGAGTTGGACTCTTACATCACTAAAGAGGTTCCAATTCCAGAAGGAGATGACGCTAAGGCCTTACACAAGAAGAAATTGGTCATGGCTAAGAGGATTATTGCTGATTCAATCAAGGATCACTTCATACCACAAGTGTACTCCCTAAAGATACCTAAAGCTATGTTTGATGACCTAACCAATATGTTTGAAGGGAAGAACATAAACTGGAAGATGACCTTGAGGAACTAGTTGAAGAATGTAAAGATCCAAAATGAGGAGACCATATGGTCATACTTTACAAGGGTCTCCCATATCAAAGAAAAACTTGAAGCAGTGGAGAATGAAAAGATTGTGATGACCACCTTGAATGGTCTCCCTAGGTCATGGGATTCTTTCATCCAAGGAATCTATGCTAGAAAGAAACTAATCAATTTTAGTAGACTATGGAAAGAATGCTCACAAGAAGAAGCTAGAATAGTAGCTCGAGAAGAAAATATGGGAAGTGAATATCAAGCTCTTACAGTACACTCCAAGAAAAGCAGAAGGGACAATCATCATCACCAAGGTAAGCATTCTCATCAGAAAGATAATTCTGTAAGAACAAACAAGGATCTATCCAAAATCAGATGCTATACACGTGATGAAAGAGGACACTTTGCTAGAAATTGTCCCATGAATAAGAGTGGTTTTAAAAATAAGAAGAATCACAAAAGAAGACATCATTCTCACACTGCAGAGCATGATGATCCTCCCAGAAAATGAGTAAAACAAGAAAGTGAAGACTCTTCAAGTGATGAAGAATATGTTCTGATCTCTGCCCTCATGGGAACTGCCACACATGGAAGCAAAGATTGGCTTATTGACAGTGGGGCTTCCAAGCACTTGACGGGATTCAAGGAATATTTTGTGAAACTATCCGAACATAATTCACCCAATAAGGTAAAACTTGGGGATGGTTACCAATATCCCATAAAAGGTAGTGGTGAATCCTCCTACAAGCTAGACTCTGGAAAGTCTATGAAAATGAAGGATGTCTTGTTTGTACCATGACTAAAGAAGAATCTTCTCTCCATATCAGCGTTGGATGCAAAAGGCACGAGGGTTTCATTTGTAGAAGGCCTAGTCCTCATGTGGCCAAAAGGAAAGACTATTGACGATGCAACAATAATTGGAGAGCAAGAGGGAGGATTATACAAATTGAAGGGCCAACCAGAACAAGCTTGGTTCATGAATCAGTAGAGCCAAATGAACTTTGGCATAAAAGGCTTGAACATGTACACTACAGAGCACTACCACTTGCAAGCAAAGCTATCGAAGGACTTCCAGAAATGTAGGAAAAACATGAAGGAGTTTGCAAAGGATGTGCGAAGGGAAAGAACACAAAGAAGACATTTCCAAGTAGTGAAAGCAAAGCAAAAGGAATCTTGGAAATCATTCACTCCGATGTATGTGGTCCAATGTCATCTAGCTCATTAAGTGGGTATGTATACTATGTTTCTTTCATTTATGATTTTTCTAGGAAGACATGGATATATTTCATGAAAAACAAGGATGAAGTATTCAACAAGTTCAAAGAGTTCAAAGCTTTGATCGAGAATCATACATAAAAGAAAATCAAGAACTTTCGATCAGACAATGGCGGAGAATTCACATCAAATGAATTCAAAGACTTATGCAGATATTCAGGGATCAAGAGGGAGTTAATGACTCCATATAATCCACAACAGAATGGGGTTGCCGAAAGAAAGAATAGAATGATTATGGAAGTTGCAAAGGAAATGCTTCATGATCAAGATCTTCCTATGCATCTATGGGTAGAAGCTGCTAGAACAGCTGTGTATGTACAGAACCATACTCCGCATGAAGTACTCGAGAAAAAGACACTTGAATAAGTCTTCTTCGACAAGAAACCAAAAGTCAGCCATCTTAGAATATTCGGCTGTCCAGTGTACATACACATTCGAAAAGAAAAGAGGACAAAGTTAGATCCTTCAGGAAAGAAGGGTATATTTGTGGGATACTCTGAAAGCTTGAAAGCTTATAGAATATATTTCCCAGGATTCAAGAATATCAACATAAGCAAAGACGTAAAATTCAACGAAGATTTAGCTTACAACAAATCCAGAAAGAGACCAGTTGAAGATTCCGAAGAAACAAAAGTACCCAAAATTCAATATACAACTGTGAACGATGCAAATCAAGATGAAGATCGAGAAATAGAAGAACCCTAGGAACCTGTAGATCCACCCCAAGAGAAGAATCCTCACAAGAGGAAACCTGCATGGGTACGAGAGGCTATCTAAGGTGTAGAAAGATATGGGGCTCTAGAAGAAGTGCACAGAGAGAGGAAAAGAACCAGGTCCTGCTCCGACTATGTAGCACTATTGTGTGACTTCATTGATAAAGAACCTTCCAACTATGAAGAAGCAATAGAGAAGAAATAATGGAAGGATGCTATGATCGAGGAGTACCAGTCAATCATGAAGAATTATGTCTAGGATGTTGTCCCAAGACCAGAGGGGAAGTCTATTGTGACTTCAAAATGGATCTACAAGATCAAGCATGTTGCAGATGGTAGCATAGAGAAATATAAAGCAAGATTTGTGGCTCATGGCTTCTCCCAGAAAGAAGGGATAGATTATGAAGAGACTTTTGCACTTGTAGCTAGATACACTTCCATAAGATCGGTACTCACTCTGGCTGCAGTAATGAAATGGAAGATACACCAAGTGGATGTCAAGACTACTTTCTTGAATGGTGTAGTAGAAGAGGAAGTGTATGTGGAGCAACCACTCGGTTTTGAGACACATGACAGGGAGTCTCATGTGTGTAAATTGAAGAAATCCATGTACGGTTTGAAACAGGTACGTCGGACATGGTATGGTAGAATTGATGGCTTCCTATCCACTTTGGTCTTTACCAAGAGTAAAGCAAATTCCAGCCTTTACTACAAGGTTGAAGAAGGGAACCCAGTGATACTCTTACTATATGTAGATGACCTGTTTGTAATAGGTGGAGATGGGTTGATTACTAATACAAAGAGGAAGCTTGCTGTCGAGTTTGAGATGAAGGACTTGGGTATGATGCACTACTTTCTAGGCATGGAGGTCTGGAAGAATGCGAATGGAATCTCCCTGGGACAAGGGAAGTATGCAGTAGAGATCCTGAAGAGGTTCAGGATGATGGACTGCAAGGCCATGGCCACACCTATGACATCGAAGCTGAAGCTATTGAATGATGCTTCATCAGAGTCGGTTGATGCTATGATGTATCGTCAAATCATTGGGTCCTTGCTGTACCTGACAAATACAAGACCAAATATTTGCTTTGCTGTGAACACATTGAGCCAGTTCCTGATAGATCCTATACATGTTCACTTCATTGCTGGAAAGCATATTCTTAGGTACCTAAAGGGTACAATTGATTATGGGCTCAAGTATTAGGTGAATCCGAAGATTAACCTGGAAGGTTATGTTGTTTCAGATTGGGCAGGCAGTGGCATTGATAGGAAGAGCACTTTAGGGTGCTTCTTCAGTATGGGATTAGGTGTGATCTCATGGTTTAGTAGGAAACAGTCTTGTGTGGCACTGAGTACAGCTGAAGTAGAGTATGTCGCAGCTTGTTCAACTAGTTGTGAGGTAGTATGGCTGAGGAAGCTACTGTCTGATTTGTTTGATCTCCAGTTGGATGCTACTTGTATATATTGTGACAAACAGAGTTGTGTGAAGTTGTCTGAGAACCCGGTGTTCCATGACAAGTCGAATCATTTTGAGATAAAATATCACTATATCAAGGATATGGGGCAGAGAGGAGTAGTGAAGCTCTAGTATGTTGCGGTGAACGAATAGATAGTTGATGTGTTGACCAAGCCCTTGGCCAGAGTGAAGTTTGAGTACTTCAGGGAGAAGCTTGGTGTTCTCCAGATCGAGGTTCCCTCCAAAGGGAAGTGATGAGTCCGAGAGCCCTTCTGACATGGATGTAGGATTGGTTCATCCCATGGTCAGATATAAGTGCAGGAGCCATTCTGATGTGACTGTGGGATGTGTTCCCACATGATCAGATGTAAGTGTAGAGCCATTTTGATGTGACTGTGGGATGTGTTCCCACATGATCAAATGTAATTATGGAGCCATATGATGTGACTGTGGGATGTGTTCCCACATGATCAGATGTATATGCAGATCCATTCTGATGTGACTGTGGGATGTGTTCCCACATGATCAGATGTAAGTGCAGATCCATTTTGATGTGATTGTGGGATGTGTTCCCACATGATCAGATGTAAGTGCAGATCCCTTCTTACATGTATGCTAGATTGGTTCCTCGCATGGTCAGATGTAAGTGTAGAGCCCTTTTGACATGTATGTTGGATTGGTTCCTCACATGGTCAGATGTAAGTGCAGAGCCCTTTCAACATGTATGTTGGATTGGTTCCTTGCATGGTTGAATGTAAGTGCAGAGCCTTTCTGACATGAATGCTGGATTGGTTCCTCTCATGGTCAGATGTGAGTGCTGGACCTTTCTCAAATCGATTCAGGATGTGTTCCTCCCATGGTCATATGTGAGTGTTGGGCATGCCTTTCTAACATGTATGCTAGATGTGTTCCTCGCATGGTCAGATGTAAGTGATGGGTGAGCCATTCTGACTTAGGGTCAGATATAAGCACTGAAGAAGACCTACATGGAAGCTAGGCCTACAACCAATATGAAAAGGGTTGGCTCTGTAGAACTTCCTATGACAAGAAGAATTGAGAGATAGCACCGGTGATGATCCAAATCCAAGGATGATCCGGATCCAGTGATGATCCAGATCCAGAAATGAAGATGACTTGAATATGAAGATAACTTAATGATGATCTAGATGATACAGAGAAGAAGATTTGTGCTGATAAATTGTGTCGAGAGAATACCTTCTTAGTTAAGAGGAAGTGTTGATGTATTTGTAACTTCATAATGTATTCACTTGTATAATTTATGTATTGTACCCCGATGTTTATTCCAGGAAGTATCTATAATGTAATTAAGTCATGTCATGGCCCGATGTTCCTTTCGGGAGATTCAATAATGTAAACAAGTCATGTAAAGTCATAGGGGGTAACCCTTGTTAATGTATTTGTAACTTTGGAATGTATTCATCTATGTATCTTATGTCTTGTACCCCGATGTTTATTCTGGGATGTTTCTGTAATGTAATTGAGTCATGTTGTCATGCCCCCATGTTCCGATCGGGAGGATATATAATGTAAACAAGTCATGTCAAGTCATTATGGGTAACCCTCCTATTGTCTAAGGGTTAAAGTTCCCACAATTTCGGGGCACTAGGGTTATTAGAATCACTTAGTGAAGTCGGACCTAGTAGGGTTTTAGTCATGTCAGGAAGCGGTATAAATAGAGAGGTGACCTCTCGATTTATCACACATCTCATGCACACTCAAGTGTAGCGCATAGTTGAGGAAGGAGAAGACACTGGGGCTAGATAGAAGAAGGTTGCTGCTGTCAGGAGATCATCTTACTATTTTGGCTTTTCTATTTTGGTGCTAATTCTATCTCTGAGGAAGTTGCAGGTTTTTCTCCATTTATGGTTTCCCCAAGGAAAAACACTGTGTTCATTGTCTCTTGTGTTTGATTGTTGTACTTGTTATTCTCTTAGTTAAAGATCCTAATAATGCTAGCTTAATGTTGAAAAACTAACATGGTATCAGAGCTAACCTGAGAAGAAGACACTGTGTAGCTGTGGGAACTAGGGCTTCCTAGTTTGTGGACCTTCCTCCACATATTTTAAGCAAAATTAAGGTGGAATAACTCTCCTCCCTAGGGCACATCATTTTGTCGAAGCAGAATCCAATTCTAAGGTTTTTCAGTTTTGGACCCGGCACTGCTGTCAAAAATTAGGGATTTTCATAGAAGAGGAATTTTTTAGTGAGCCCAGGCCTGGATTGATCTCCTCCCCAAAATCGAAGTTAAGGATCAATTTCAAAGCATTTGGTTGGACAGAACTCCAGAAAAGCAAAACCCTAATCTATTCCTGAACCAATATTGCAGGATTTCAGCTCCAAATCCAGATCTGACATCTTGACCTGGTAAGATCTAAATATTTTGTATTTCCATTTGAGGTTCTCAGTTAATATGTCTCATCGTACCAAGCTTGATGAAAAGCTTGAGGGAGCTGATACTTTCTAGCCTAGAAGTATAGGATCTCCCTGGTTCTGGAAGAGAACGAGTTAGACTCCTACATCAATGAGGAGGTTCCAGTTCCAGAGGGAGATGAGTCTAAGGCCTTACATAAGAAGAAGTTGGTTATGGAAAAGAGGATCATTGCTAATTCGATCAAGGATCACCTTATACCACAGGTGTCCTCCCTCAAGACACCTAAAGCTATGTTTGATGCCCTAACCAAATTGTTTGAAGGGAAGAACATAATCCAGAAGATGACTTTGAGGAATCAACTGAAGAATGTGAAGATCCAGAATGCAGAGACCAACCAGCCTTACTTCACAAGGGTTTCTCAGATCAAGGAACAATTAGAAGCAGCAGACGAAGAAGTGGAGAATGCAGAAATTGTGATGACCACCTTGAATGGTCTCCCTAGGACATGTGACTCCTTCATTCAAGGGATCTATGCTAGAAATAAGTTAGTAAAGTTCAGTAGACTGTGGGAAGAATGTTCTCAAGAAGAAGCTCAGATAGCAGCTCGAGAAGAGAAGATGGGAAGTGAAGACCAAGCTCTCACAGTACAATCCAATAAATCCAGATCCAACCATCACATAAGTAAGTACTCTCATCAAAGGAATAACTTTAGAAAGCCTAGAGATAAGTCTAAGTTCATTTGCTATACATGTGATGTAAGAGGACACTTTGTTAGAGATTGTCCTAAGAACAAAAGTAGCTATCACAAGAAGAAGGAAAACAAGAGAGGACATCATGCTCATGCTACAGAGGATGATGAACCTTCATAAAAGAGAAATAGATATGAAAGTGAAGATTCTTCAAGCGAGGATGAATATGTTTTGATTTTCACTCTCACAGGAAACATTACTCATGGAAGCAATGATTGGCTTATAGATAGTGGGGCTTCCAAACATATGACTAGATTCAAGGAATCCTTTGTGAGATTTTTAGAACATGAATCACCTCACAAGGTGAAGCTAGGAGATGACTACCAATATCCAATAAAGGGTAGTGGGGAATCTTCCTATAAGCTAGAATTTGGAAAGTCTATGACAATGAAGGAAGTATTATTTGTGCCAGGACTCAAGAAGAACCTTCTCTCCATATCGGCATTAGATGCAAAAGGAATGAGGGTTGCATTCATAGATGGTCAAGTCATCATGTGGCCAAAAGGAAAGACTATTGATGATGCAATAGTGATTGGTGAACAAGAAAGAGGTTTGTACAAATTGAAGGGCCATCCAGAACAAGCCTTAGTCCATGACACAATAGAGCCAAATGAACTTTGGCATAGAAGGCTTGCACATGTGCATTACAGAGCACTACCTCTTTCAAGCAAAGCTATTGAAGGTCTTCCAGAAATTCAAGCAAAACATGATGGGGTCTGCAAAGGATGTGTGAAAGGAAAGAACACAAAGAAGACATTTCCAAGTAGCAAACGAAAAGAAAAAGGAATCTTGGAAATCATCCAATCCGATGTATGTGGTCCTATGTCATCAAGCTCACTAAGCGGGTATGTATACTATGTTTCTTTCATTGATGACTTTTCTAGGAAGACATGGATTTACTTCATGAAGAACAAAGATGAAGTATTCAGCAAGTTCAAGGATTTCAAATCCTTGATCGAGAATCACACTGAAAAGAAGATCAAGACCTTTCGATCAGATAATGGCGGAGAATTCACTTCAAATGAATTCAAAGAGCTATGCAAAGACTCAGGGATTAAAAGGGAGTTGTCCACTCCTTATAATCCACAATAGAATGGGATTGCAGAAAGGAAGAATAGAAATATCATGGAAGCTGCAAGAGCAATGCTTCATGATCAAGATCTTCCTATGCATCTTTTGGTGGAAGCTGCCAGAACAACGGTGTATGTATAGAACCGTACTCCACATAGAGTACTTGAGAACAAGACTCCTGAAGAAGTCTTCTCCGGCAAGAAACCAGAAGTCAACCATATCAGAATATTCGGTTGTCCTGTATACACACACATTCCAAAAGAGAAGAGAACAAAATTAGATCCTTCAAGAAAGAAGGGTATATTTGTGGGATACTCTGAAAGCTCGAAAGCTTACAGAATATATTTCCCAGGATACAAGGAGATTGACATCAACATGGATGTGGCATTTGATGAAGACACATCTTACAACAAACCCAGAAAGAGACCTGTTGAAGAACTTGAAGAAACAGAAGCACCCAAAATTCATGATACAACCATGAACAAAGAAACTCAAGAAGAAGATCGAGAATTTGAAGAACCACAAGGACCTGTAGATCCACCTATGGAGAAGAATCCTCATAAGAGGAAACCTACTTGGGTACGTGAAATTATCCAAGTTGTGGAAAGATATGGGGCTCTAGAAGAGAATCATAGAGAAAGAAAGAGGACCAGATCCTGCTCTGGGTATGTACCTTTACTGTTTGATTTCATTGATAAAGAACCTTCCAGTTATAAAGAAGCGACAGAACAGAAAGAATGGAAGGATGCTATGATCGAAGAATATCAATCGATCATGAAGAATGATGTTTGGGATGTTGTCCCAAGACTAGAAGGGAAGTTAGTTGTAACTTCCAAATGGATCTACAAGATCAAGCATGCTGCAGACGGTAGCATTGAAAAATATAAGGCAAGATTTGTAGCTCGAGGTTTCTCTCATAAGGAAGGAATAGATTATGAAGAAAACTTTGCACCTGTGTCCAGATACACTTCCATTAGATCAGTAATTTCTCTGGCTGCAGTGATGAAATGGAAGATACACCAGATGGATGTCAAGACTACCTTCTTGAATAGTGTAGTATAAGAGGAAGTGTATGTAGAACAACCACTCGGTTTTGAGACACATGACAGGGAGGCTCATATGTGCAGATTGAAGAAAGCCCTATACGGTTTGAAACAGGAACCTAGGACTTGGTACTATAGAATTAATAGCTTTCTATCCAGTTTGGGCTTTACCAAGAGTAAAGCAGATTCCAACCTTTACTACAAGGATGAACATGGCAACCCAATGATGCTCCTACTATATGTAGATGATCTGTTTGTGACAGGTATGGATGGGTTGATTGCTGATATGAAGAGAAAGCTTGCTGCCGAGTTTGAAATGAAGGACTTGGGTATGATGCATTATTTTCTAGGCATGGAGGTGTGGCAAAGTGCAGACGAAATCTCCCTTGGACAAGGGAAGTATGCAGTAGAGATCCTGAAGAGGTTTGGGATGATGAACTACAAAGCCATGGCCACACCTATTGCATCGAACCTGAAGCTATTGAGCAATGCTTCCTCAGAGTCGGTTGATGCTACGATGTATTGTCAGATGATTGGATCCTTGATGTACCTGATGAACATGAGACCAGACATTTGATTTGTTGTGAACACCTTTAGCCAGTTCTTGACATATCCGAGAAATGTTCACTTGATTGCTACAAAGCATATTCTGAGGTAGCTAAGGCGTAGAGTTGATTATGGGCTTAAGTATGAGTCGAATCAGAAGATTAACCTGGAGGGTTATGTTGATTCAGATTGGGCAGGCAGTTCCATTGATAGGAAGAGCACTTCATGATGTTGCTTCAGTATGGGATTAGGTGTGATCTCTTGGTTTAGCAGGAAGCAATCCTATGTGGCACTGAGTACAGCTGAAGCAGAGTATGTCGCAGCTTGTTTAGCTAGTTGTGAGGCATTATGGATGAGGAAGCTCCTGTCTGATATATTTGATCTCCAGTTGGATGCTACTAGTATACATTGTGACAACCAGAGTTGTGTGAAGTTGTCAGAGAATCCAGTGTTCCATGACAAGTCGAAGCATATCGATATCAAGTGTCACTATATCAGGGATATGGTGCAGAGGGGAGCAGTGAAGCTCCAGTATGTTGTGACGGATGATCAGATAGCTGATGTGTTGATGAAGCCATTGGCTAGGGTGAAGTTTGAGTACTTCAGGGAGAAGCTTGGTGTTCTCCAAATCGAGGTTCCCTCCAAAGGGAAGTGATGAGTCCGTGAGCCATTCTCACATGGGAGAGGATTAAGTTCCTTCCATGGTCAAATGTAAGGGCTGAGCCATTCTGTCATGGTGAGAGGATTTAGGTTCCTTCCATGTCAGATATGAGTGTTATTTCCATTCTGGCAATGGAGGTGCCTGGTCAGTTACCAGGAAAACTCAGTCTAGGACTGGGAAGCCATTCTGATGTGAGAGAGGGATGTGTTCCCACTTGATCAGATGTAAGGGCTGAACCATTGTATCATGGATAAAGGATTAAGTTCTTCCCATGTCAGATGTGAGTGTTGTCCATTCTAATGAGTAGGTCAGATGTAAGGGAAACTGCCATTCTCTGGGAGAATGGAGGCTCCTGGTCAGTTACTAGGTAGCTCAGTCTAGGACTGGGGGCCATTCTGATGCGATGATAGGATTAGTTCCTACATGATTAGATGTGAGTGCATGCCCTTTCGATGCGATGTGTTTACACATGGTCGAATGTAAGTGTAGAGCCTTTCTGACAGGATGAGGTCGGATATAAGTGCTGAGCCATTCTAGCGCGATGTGTTTACACATGGTCAGATGTGATTGCTATGCCTTTTTGACAAGATGGGGTTGGGTGTAAGAGCAGAGCCTTTTCGATGTGATGTGCTTGCACATGATCGGATATAAGTGTTGAGCCATTCTGGCGCGATGTGTTTACACATGGTCAGATGTGAGTGCTGGGCCTTTCTGATAAGATGAGGTCAAATGTGAGTGTTGGGCATGCCTTTCTGACAAGATGAGGTCAGATGTAAGAGCTGGGTAGGCCATTCTGACTTAAGTGTCAGATATAAGCACTGATGAAGACCTACATGAAGGGTAGGCCTATAGGATTGACTCTGTAGAACTTCCTGTGATGAGAAGAATCGAGATAGCACCATTCTGAGATAGCATGTGATGATGATCCAGACTTGTTGATGATCCAGATCAAGTGTTGATCCAGATGTGATGATCTAGACTTGATGATGATCTAGCTCAACTCACAATCCAGATATGATGATGATCCAGCAGTGATGAGCCAGTAGTTGTGATGATGCAGATCTCGTGATGAAGAACACTTGAAGTAGAAGATGATTTGAAGATGAAGAAGATTCGAAGACGAAGAAGACTTGAAGACAAATAAGACTTGAAGATGAAGAAGACTTGAAGATGAAGATGATGAGATGATCCAGTTGATACAGAGAAGAAGACCAGTGCTGAAAATTGTGTCAAAAGAATACCTTCCTAGTTAAGAGGGAGTGTTGATGTATTTGTAACTTCGGAATGTATTCATCTATGTATCTTATGTCTTGTACCCTGATGTTTATTCCAGGATGTGTCTGTAATGTAATTGATTCATGTTGTCATGCCCCAATGTTCCGATTGGGAGGATCTATAATTTAAACAAGTCATGTCAAGTCATTGTGGGTAACCATCCTATTATCCAAGGGTTAAAGTCCCTACAGTTCTAGGGCACTAGCGGTATTAGACTCACTTAGTGACGTCAGGCCTAGTAGGGTTTTAGTCATGCCGGGAAGCATTATAAATAGAGAGGTGATCTCTCTATTTATCACACATCTCATACACACTCAAGTGTAGCACATAGTTGAGGAAGGAGAAGACACTGGGGCTAGATAGAATAAGGTTACTGCTGTGGGGAGATCATCTTATTGTTTTGTCTTTTCTATTTTGGTGTTGATTCTATCTCTGAGGAATTTGCGGGGTTTTCTCCATTTATGGTTTCCCTGAGAAAAAACACTGTGTTCATTGTCTCTTGTGTTTGATTGCTGTACTTGTTATTCTCTTAGTTAAAGATCCTAATAATGCTAGCTTAATGTTGAAAAACTAACAACCCTCCTTATTGATCAAGGGTTAAAGTCCCCGCAGTTGTGGGGCCCTAGGGTTATCAGACTCTCCTAGAGAATTCGGCCCTAGTGAGTTATTGTTAAGTTAGGAATTAGTATAAATAGAGAGCGAGCCTCTCTATTTATCACACATTCACTCACACTCAGTTGTAGCGTATAACTAAGAGAGAAAGAAGAAGATGGGACAAGAGAGAGAGACTACTACTATTGGGAGATCATCTTACTGTTTTGGGTTTTACTTTTGGTGATGATTCTATCTCTAAGGAAGTTATGGGTTTTCTCCTTTATGGTTTCCCCGAGAAAAATATTTGTGTCTATTGTTGCTTATGTTTGATTGTTGTGCTTGTTATTCTCTCAGTTAACGATCCTAAGATAATGCTAGCTTAAATGTTAAAAATCTAACAAGGGACATTGCCACCTTGTGGCTCTTGTATTGATAAAACTGAGGAGACATTTATATTTAAATTAAAATTTGAAAAAATAAGACATAATTTAATCTAACAAAACAAAATATAAAATATCATAAGAGTTGGGTAAAAAGATTTGAAAAATCTTTACTTAGTAAATTTCAATAGAAACTAACATTTAAAAGTTATGATTTTGAGAACGACACCCATTGCATTTCACATACCATATATGCAAAGAAGGAAGTTAGCTAAAGCAATCTTTAGTTCGTTTTACCGACTAATAAACACATTAGAAATGATAATTTTCTAAAATTCACCACAAAAATGAAATAAAGAAAAGATCATTCTAAAGTATTCTATCTCAAAATTTTGACTCACTTGTCTATTCATGATAATAAGTTCTTCATATTTTAAGGTCATGATACATCGATATTTCAAATCAAGTTCCAAATATCATAGCAAGTGACTTGTAAGTTCTTAGATATAATCTTGGTGGGCAGGCCGATGACTCTAGCTGAAGTTAAAGATACACTGCATTTATATGTGAAGGACAAGAGTCTAGGCCCCTATGGTTGGGCGATGGAATTCTTCAACAATTTTTTCATTCTCCTTGGACATGAAATAGTTGAGGCAGTGGAAGAATCTCGAGTTAACAGGATGATCGAAGAATTGTTAAACTTGACGTTCCTCACTCTTATACCAAATAAGGATCATCCGAACTCATTTTCGTATTTTAGGTCGATCTCACTGTGTAATCTCTTATACAAGTTGATAACTAAAACAATAGTGGATAGATTGAAACCTTTCCTGGGAAATTTTATCTCCGAGGAACAATTTTCTTTCCTTTCTGACAGGAAAATTACAGATGCAGTCAGGGTGGTACAAGAGTGCCTCCACATAGCTTAAATCAATAAAAAGCTGGCGTTATTCCTCAAGTTGGATATTATAAAGGCATTTGATCGTGTGGATTGGTCATTTCTGAAACTCATTGTCTTTAAAATTGGTCTGCCACCGTCTATAGTTGATTGGATTATGAGCGTAGTCACCATGACCCAGTTTGTTGTGCTAATCAATGGTTTTCCCATGTCGTTCTTCAAAGGAAGCAGAGGGATCCGCCAAGGATTCCTGCTCTCCCCGTACTTGTTCATTTTGGTCGTGGAAGGTCTTATCCTTCTTATTAAAAAAGAAAAGAATTAGTTTCTTTTCCAGGGCTTGAGGATTGCGAGGGGATTGTCCATCTCCCATTTACTCTTTGTTGATGATGTCATTATCATCGAAGGGGGATCTGTTAATGGATGAAAGCATATGCAAGAGATTATCTAGCTATTTTGCAAAGCATCCGAGTTAGAGGTCAGTAGTAATATGTCTTTCCTTTTACATTCATGCAAATAACAGTCCCATATCGATTCAATTCTGACATTTTTTCCTTATGGTTTTGGTTTTATCGATGACGGTATGAGGTGTCTGGGATTCCATCTCAAGCCCAATGGCTATGGACCCAAAGATTGGGAGTGGCTGTTAAAAATAATTAATCAGAAAATCACTAGATGGACAAGCCATTATCTATCTATGGGAGGCATATTGGTCTTGGTTTCCTCCATTCTCCAAGGCATCCTAGTTTATTGGATGTCCTTATTTTATATCCCCCAAGCTATCCTCTCCAGAATCAGAGCTAGACTCTTCAACTTTATATGGTCTGACAATATGAAACATAGAAAGATTCACTTGGAATCCTGGGAAAGGTTATCTCTCCCCTGCGATATTGGTGGCTGGGGCATAAAGCACCTGGGCATTTTCAAATCCTCTATCTATGCTAAGTCTCTATGGAGATCATTTTTTAGTGCAACCTTGTGGGGGAAGCCTGTAAAATCCAAATACTTCAATGGTATCGACCCTTCATACTGGCTGAGAGCTGGACCAAGTCTTTCCTCCTTCGGGTTGACCATTTGGAAAATTATATTAAAAAGTCTCCCATATATATCAAACAACTTGTGCTGGAAAGTCGACAGGGGGATCCAAATGTTCCTTGGTCTCGAACCGATCTGTGGTGCCGGTGATAACTTGCTCCTCTCCACCAATATGATACCTGAGCTACATTTCTGTAACTTGTTTGTACTAAAAGACATCTTTGCTGAAGACGAACTCAGTAAGTGGGCTAATGCGGGGTCTTTGGGATTGATTGGGAGAAACATGACAGATTGGGACATGTTTATTTCTTCCCTTAAGCAAGCGAACATTTTTATTTTTGATTCCCCTGACGATTTGGTATGGTAGTTCAATTCCAGAGATGGTAAGGTGACAACAAATTTGGTGTATAGAGAGGCCATTGTAGTTCATAGCACGATCGAAACTTGTTGGTGGACACATTGGTTGTGGAAAGAGCAGCTTCCTCTTAAAATTAAACTATTTCCCTGGTTGTGTATCAAAATAAATATCTTGACTTGGGAGGGATTACAAAGAAGAGGTGTGGAGGGACCTAGAATATGCCCGCTTTGCAGTTCTAACCTGGAGTTGGTCGGGCGTTTGTTTGGAGACTGTTCATTCTTCCTGGAAGTCTGGATATTAACTATGAATCACTTGAACCTCCAGCATAGTTGGAGAGGTGAGTCAATGCTGAAAAACTTACTATTGTGGTATAGGAAAAAGGCCTATCACAGTCATCTTCCACTTTTCATGATTTGGGAGGTCTGGAAAGCCCAAAATGCTTCCATCTTCTCAAATGCTTTTCAAAATCCTGAGGTCATTTATTTAAAAATCCTTTCAGCATTATTTGAGTGGGGTAGTAAAACTACTCCTAGTAAAAGCATAATTTACTCCCTTCCTCCACTTTTCCAGGAACACCCGGTGGGTTTCTTTGATGGAACAACATCGGGTGGTGCCTATGGTGCGGGTTTTGTGATCATGTTAGACCGCAATAGAATATTGAAAGGTTGGCTTAAGGCTGGAAAAGATACGAACACCCGGGATGAAGTAATTGGTTTGTGGATTCTTCTTCACTTCACCAGAGATCGGGGGATCAAGCATTTGCAGGTATTGGGTGACTCCCAGGTCGTCATAAATTGGGAAGAGGAGAAGGCAAGACTGGAATCACTGGAGCTCACTCACTGGATCGACATTATCATTTCCTTAAAGCTTGAGTTCTCTTGGCTATCCTTTTCCCATGTTTACAGAGAACTAAAATAGGTTGCGGATGTTCTCTCCAAGCGTGACTTGGGAGAAATGGATGGAAAAATTCAGTTTGTTCTATACTCTAAGGGATCACTTCCTAGAGCTATTCATTTACAGTTTCTTTAATTTGAAGCATTGTGATGACACTTATAGATTAAAAGACTTAGACCAGTTGTTACATTGTGTTGTAAAATTTTGACTTGTGTTAAATGGATGTAGGTAGTTTAGAGAATATGGTAGCACAATCCCACTTCAGAATGTTAGCCATTTTGGACTCTACCGAAGATTTAGTGATTCTTCGATTAGTTTGTAATGATTGACACAACTTTCTTTAAGAAAAAGTTGTCATTTTTCTTTGAAAAAAAATTATGATAAACAATAGTTACTTAAAAGCAACCCACCTTAAAAAAAATCACATTGATATTGCTACATGGTGACTCTTGTTTTGATTACCATATTTTCTTTTATTGTGCACCTAGGATGGTTGTTTGTTTACCATATTTTCCTTTGTCGTGCCAACTCATGATGGTTTTTTTTTTGCACTCAGTCTTCTATTCAAATATGTGATATTAGAGATATATTTTAATGGTAGATATAATTCAATAAAAGAGAAGTATAACATATTTTTTATTACAACCTATTTTATTGAAAAATAAATAAATTTAGACGTCATAGATCCCCTATGCTTCATTTATTGTGTACTGTTAGGAAAAGCCGAGATATTAATAGCAGGTTTTGTCTTTAGGGTTTGTCGTTGCAGCTGTTGTACCCACCTTTTTCAATGTGCATGTTACTCCTCTTACCCACAAAGTATTACCACTTTACACTATGCTCACGCCTCAGTCTCAATGATGAGGAATACCATGCTTGCCATATGGAAGAAGAAGATATTTCTCGCCCCTCAACACTCCTTCAGTACTCTGAAGGCCACTGCAAACATGGGAATTAAAGCACTCTATCAGACTAATAGACTTCAAGAGGCAGTGGACACCTTCAACCATCTTCTTTCATCTAAATCCATCCCCAATCTTAGCACTTTCAATTTTTTGTTAAGTAGCCTAGTCCGACGGAATCGACATGGATCGGCATTTTCTGTTTACAGGCTTATGGTTGAAGTAGACATGGTCCTAGATATGATGACTTTGAACATTGTCATCAATTGTCACTGTCAAATAGGTAGAATGGATAATGCGTTCAAAGTGTTTGAAGGAATGGAAACACATGGGTATATTCCATATGTCGTAACCTTCAATACCCTCATCAAAGGGATTTGCAGGGTGGGTAAGATGGAGGACGCTCTCAAACTCTTCGATCGAATGGTGAGCAGACAACATGCTCTTGACCTTTTTACATATAGCACCCTAATATATGGGTTTTGCAAAATAGGGAAAACCCACGAGGCATTCGGGTTGTTAGTTGTTATGCTGCAAAAGGGTCATGATCCTGACACAATCACATTTACATCTCTCATTGATCGACTATGCAAACAAGGTAAGATCCAAGAGGCCAATAAACTACTCTATGAGATGTTAAGAGAAGGTCATAACCCCAATGTTATTACATTTACTACACTGATTGATAGTCTTTGCAAAGAAATAAAGTTGGATGAGGCTGGAAAGCTCTTTTATGAAATGTTCGACAAAAATATATATCCTGATGTTGTCACATACGGTGTGCGTATGGATGGCTTATGTAAGGGAGGCTACGAAATTTTTCATTGAAATGTCCAACAGAAATATATGCCCTAATGCTCTCACATACAATGCACTTATAGATGGCTTCTGTAAGAAAGGAAGGTTGGAGGAGGCTGTGAAGCTCTTCCATGAAATTCCCCTCAAAAACGTTTTCCCTAGTATAGTCACATACAATGAACTTATTGATGGTTTCTATAAGAAAGGCAGGTTGGAGGAGGCTGTGAAGATCTTCCATGAAATACCTGATAAAAACATGTGTCCTAACGTTGTCACATACAATACACTTATTGATGGTTTCTTTAAGGAAGGAAAGTTGGAGGAGGCGATGAAGCTCTTCCATGAAATATCTGATAAAAACATATGTCCTAACTTTGTCACATACAATACACTTATCGATGGTTTCTTTAAGGAAGGCAAGTTGGAGGATGCAGTGAAGCTCTTCCATGAAATGCCTAATAAAAACATATGTGCTAACGTAATTACATACAATGCACTTGTTGATGGTTTCTTTAAGGAAGGCAAGTTGGAAGATGTTATGAAGCTCTTCCATGAAATGATTGGCAAAAACATATGTCCTAATGTTGTCACATACAATGCACTTATTGATGGTTTCTGTAAGAAAGGCAGGTTGGAGGAGGCTTTCAAGCTCTTCCATGAAATGCCCGACAGAAACATTTTCCCTAGTGTTGTCACATACAATACACTTATTGATGGTTTTTGTAAGAAAGGTAGGTTGGAGGAGGTTGTGGATCTCTTCCATGAAATTCGCGACCTTAACATTTTCCCTAATGTTGTCTAACACAGTGCACTTATGGATGGTTTCTGTTAGAAAATCAGGTTGGAGGAGGTCGTGAAGCTCTTCCACGAAATGCCCGACAAAAGCATTTTCCTTGATGTTGTCACATACAATGCACTTATTGGTGGTTTTTGTAAGAAAGGCATGTTGGAGGAGGAGGTGAAGTTCTTCCATGAAATTCCTGAAAAAACATCTACCCTGATGTTGTCACATACAGTGCACTTATGAATGGTTTATGTAAGAAAGGCAGGTTGGAGGAGGCTGTGAAGCTCTTCCATGAAATGCCCAAAAAAAAGATTTTCCCTGATGTTCTCATTTACAATGCACTAATTAATGGTTTCTGTAAGAAAGGCAGGTTGGAGGAGGATGTGAAGCTCTTCCATGAAATTCCTGACAAAAAAATTTGCCCTGATGTTGTCACATATAATGCACTTATGGATGGTTTCTGTAAGAATGGCAGATTGGAGGAGGTTGTGAAGCTCTTCCATGAAATGCCTAGAAAAAATAGTTTCCCTGATGTTGTCACATAGATGGATGGTTTATTTTAGGAAGGAAAGTGAGAGGAGGCTATGAAGCTCTTCCATGAAATGCCTGACAAAAACATTTGTCCTAAAGTTGTCACATACAATGAGCTTATTGATTGTTTTGTCACATACAGTGAGCTTATTGATTGTTTTGTCACATACAATGATCTTATTGATTGTTTCTGTAAGGAAGGCAACTTGGAAGAGGCTCTGAATCTCTTCCATGAAATACCCAACAAAAGCATACACCCTAATGTTGTCACTTACAATGTGCATATTAATGGTTGCTGGAAAGGAGGGAAAAGGCAAGAGGTCACCAAAGTGCTTCATGAGATGCTAAATAAGTGGTACAATCTGAATTATATCACATACAATGCTTTGATTGATGGTCTTTGTAGAGAAGGCAAGCTTGAGTTCTCTGGTTGTTAGATGTTTTGGTGCAAATAGGTCATCAGCCTGATGAAATTACATACTCATACAATACACTTATAAATAGGTTTGGCAAGGTGGGTGATTTACAGAAGGCTAGGGAGCTTCTTCAACATATGTCACAGAAAGGCTACAAGCCTGATACAAATTAAGAGATGGACTCTGCAAGCATTGCAGAATAGACAAAGTTAGCACATTTTGCTCACTTTGTGTATAATATTTAACGTGGCAAAGTAAGACATTATGAATATTAGAGGTTGTGCTCATATTTAAATTGATTAATGTTGGCATATAGTGGGATTAACCAACCCACAATTTTTAAATGCATAAACAATTGAGGAGATAGACAGATAAACTTTCTGACATAGAAGTGGCTACTGGGTTTTTTGATGGTGTGGCACAAGATGGAATATGTGGTATTGGTGTTTTACTTGGGATAAATGATGAGCATTTTTTCAGACTTAAATTTAATTGTGGACAGAAGCAGAACATTTTAGCACTTTGGTGTTTGGTTAAATTTGCTACTATTCTGGGTATTGGTTTTCTAAATATTTATTGGGATTCAGTGGTTATTGTAAATTGGGAAAATCAGCTATGGCCTCTGCAGATTATCTCTCTTGATCAATGGTGTTAGAGGACTAAAACTCTCTTGGCTTCTTTTCATGATCTAAACATCAAGCATATATATAGAGAGCAAAACAAAGTTGTTGACTCCTTGTCCAAAGCTGCTCTTGATACTAGGGAAGGTATTCTTTTGTGGGAAGTACCCATTTAAGATATTCTAGTTGACAATGGCTCGATCCATTTTCTGGAATCTGAAGATGTTCCATGGATGGCACTCTGCAACTTGTTTTTTTTCTACCTTTGTTCTCTGTTGAAATTTTGAGGAAGATCTGTTTTGATTAATAGCACTTTTTGATGTGTTGCCTATATTTTGTATTTTTGGCTTATGGTTGGGAGGATTTTGAATACTTCAGTTACTCCACTGACATGAAATAGGGTCAAGCTCAACAAAGTTAGCAAAGGGAGAAGGTGCCTTATGGCCTCCATCTCCTCCCATTCACCGTTAGTATTTGTTAAATAGTTAGATTTTATAATAAGAAAGGAAACTTGGTTCTGTTGATTGCCATCTTCATTTTGTTTTGACGTTAATTCCCTTTTTAGTAATTTGGTTATTTTTAGGTTTCATGAATTTTAATTTCTATTTAAATTTACCAACTAGTATTCGGAAATGCGAAAAATAGTGCTGTCATGATTAAGCAAAGTCATTGGCATTGGTTATTTGAGGCAGATTTCATTTCTTTATCATTGAAGAAAATTATAGGAAAACTTTCATTTTATCTTGTCAATGGGAACATGTGGTTTAACTTCTCATATTTGTGAAAAATTTAAACCCTAGGTGACTGCTATCTTTGTGATCTCAAAAATTAACTTCAGATAGTAACAATCATACAACAATCACAAAGATTGTTTGAAAATAAATAGTGGAAGTATAAACAATTACACATATACACAGATATTTTTTCCTCCAAATCATCTTATTATTAACTTAATCAAAGCTTACAAGGCAATCTCCATAGCTACTACAACTGCGCAATAAACCAAATCACCCCAACCTGATTTGTATCATGAATGACCTATTGAAACAAAGTAATCCTACACATAAACTGGGGTTCTGCTGTTTAGTCTATACATACTTGTCTGTACAATTGTATGGACTATACCATACAACTCTGTCCATACAATTGTATGGACTGTATGGATATTTTTGTACAACTGTATGGAATTCCTCTATATAACACCATTTTGAATCTACAATTTGCTAGTCGATCCTCTATCTGCAAATCTACCGACAAAACTTGTCTTAACATTATTTTGACCTGCCTTTATACGTGAACGAAAACCCTAATCTTATAGCGAAATGTATGGTTGAGATCAATGTAGTCAGACTTGAATTCGGGCTGTTTTGGGACTCGACAAACTCTGCTAATATTCTGCAAAAACTCAACAAATAAGAAAATATTAAAATATAATAAACTTTGTGCACATAAATTATACAAATGTCATTTCTAATCCATATAAATTATAAAACTGCATTCTACATCTAAATTCATTTCATCATCTCATAAAAATCTTAAACCTTAGTCTTAAACTATATATAATTATAATTTTATATATATTAAATAATTGTGTACTTTATATATATTTATAACTTTTTATAAAGTACAAAATTATTTAAATAAATGTATAATTAATTTTATTATAACTTATATTAATTTATAATATACATCCAATTTTAAATTATTTTTATGTGAAGTGTATAATTTAAAATATTTTAAATCTATTTTTTAAAATGTGTTAACCATATAACATGCTTTATTATTTAAAATGTGTTAGTTTATGTACACGTTAAAGTTATAATTCATGAGTCAATAGGTACGAGGAATTTGCATATTCGATTGGATCATATAAATGAGATGTTAAATTGGAGAGGGGATTGTTTGTTCCCCGATAACAACATGAATTGATTCATTTAGCTTGAGATTAGGATATGCAGATTGAAGAGATGTTTAGGTAGTTTGCTGATTTTGATTTTATATAATGAATTGGTTAGGGCCAACTGATCTATCCGTGTTTGGCTAGCAATAGCTCCATCATATCTGACTTTCGTCGAGGCACAAGAAACTTTACGTTGCCCACCGAAGTGATGTGCGTGGGCATTGTGGGTTGGATAACCTCGTTATAGCTGATTTTACCACACCAAGTGAATCACACTTGTATGGCCTTCCCCTGTCCCTTTGCAGACTCCTTAGGCCCCTTGGACCATTTTTTGTCCTTTGATGTTTCCTAGACCATCCCTAAAAACATGTGAAAATTTCTATACGCGACTTTTAAACCCCTTATCACATATATACGTGGGTTTGACCTCTAAAACCGTGTACATCGAGATGTGTACAAAATATAAATCCTTTTGGATTTTTCCTTGACATGGATCCGACTCACTTGTCTCTTGGCCTTCCATAGGCCTTGAGATTGCTCAAATTCAACCTTTCATTACCCCATTAAAAAGTTATACAAGGAACCCTTTGGATACATTGAAGGCATAAGAGAATTAAGAGCAAAGAAATTATAGTCCATTGTTGCCGAAACTTGTGCTTGATTCTACATCCCTTTGTCCCTTTGAGCACTTTGGTGTTCTTCCCAAGCTTGCCTTTTGTTTTTGAGCTTGCTATCGAGCGATGGAGGATTGAGGTGGTGGAGGCCCAAGTGGGGGATTCAGTTTCTCCAATTCGCAGACGTGCCAACAAAGGTTGTATTCATTGTAATCTCTGATTTTATATTAATAAAAATATTTTTTCATGTCCAATAATGTATGTTTGAATGAATATTTTATCCATGGATGATTTCAAATGTTTATACATTGCTGATTATATATGCTAGAGTAGATCTAACACCAATATATATAGTATGCTTGTCTTGTTTACTTGTTGTTGAGGAAGTGATTCATCAATTCAAGCTGAAGTTGGAAAGGTCAACGGGGATCTACTTCAACCGTTTGAAATAAGGTACGAGGTCTGATCTTTTAGTGTTAGATATTTGATTTCTCTTACATATTGGAAAGGATTAATTTCTCGAGTCAAGCTGTCTGTTGTGGTACCCCAAGCCATAGGAATTTCTCTCCGTAACAATGTATAATTAATTTAATTATAACTTATATTAATTTATAATATACATCCAATTTTAAATTATTTTTATGTGAAGTGTATTATTTAAAATATTTTAAATCTATTATTTAAAATGTGTTAACCATATAACATGCTTTATTATTTAAAATGTGTTAGTTTATGTACACGTTAAAGTTATAATTCATGAGTCAATAGGTATGAGGAATTTGCATATTCGATTGGCTCATATAAATGATATGTTAAATTGGAGAGCGGATTGTTTGTTCCCCGATAACAACATGAATTGATTCATTTAGCCCAAGATTAGGATATGCAGATTGAAGAGATGTTTAGGTGGTTTGCTGATTTTGATTTTATACAAAGAATTGGTTAGGGCTGACTGATCTATTCGTGTTCAGCTAGCAATAGCTCCATCAGATCTGACTTCCATCGAGGCACAAGGAACTTTACGCTGCCCATTGAAGTGACGTGGGCGGGCATCGTGGGTGGGATAACCTCGATGTTGTGGGGAAGATCAAAGGGGGCATCTTGTGCGATGGAAGTGAGGAAATTTTTTTCCATTGAGTCAACATGCATGAGGAAGTTTTGGCTGAGGCACAGACTCATGAGTATGGGAAAGTATCTAGAAAGTATCATGCAAGCGATGATCATGGCCGAGTACAAGTGAGTCCTGAGTTTGCACAACAAGTTTCAGGCGAGTAAATGTCCCAAAACTCACTTGACTAGAATTGACAGGCTTGGTGAGTTTGAAACGAGTCTCACTACACTAGTTGAGGTTAATCTAATCACTATTGTATTAACAAACTTTATTAGACTCAATCAACTAAATATAAGACTTCCACTTTACTCCTAAAGCTAATTACAAAATAGAATTAACTAGAACTACTTCAAACACATTCACATTGATGTGCAAACGTTCTTGTGTGGGCTACATTCTTCAATACTCCCTTTTAGTGAGGAATGAATTCTGCACCAATCCAAGTTTGTCTTCGAATGTTTCAAAATTCCCTTTTGTTAAGGGCTTTGTCAGAATATCAACAACCTGCTAATTTGTGGGTACATACTTGACCCTTATTGTTCTCTTCTGAATCCTATATTAGATGAAGTGATATATGATCTCGATGTGCTTGGACATGTCATAAAACATTAGATTCTCAAAGAGTTTGATACAAATATGATTATCATATTAAATCACAATTGGATCCAACTTTTAATCAAATAATCCTAGAAGCAACTTGCAAACCAGATGGCCTCACATTTAGCAATATTGCTTGCAATTTACTTTGCCTCTACTAAGTTGAGGGCCACAAAATTTTGCTTACTGTTGAATTAAGATATCCTCGTTGATCCTAAGCTAGAGAAACACACTGATATGCTCTTCCCATATGACGCATTGCCTACTCAATATGAATTTTTATATGTCTACAACTTAACCTCACCATCTCCAATATATCTCAAACCATACTTCAATGTTCCCCTCAAATGGTACCTAAGCATATCGGTTCCACCATGAACTAGCTCAAGGTGTTCACTGCAAAACATATATTTGGCCTAGTGTTGACCAAATAATTCAAGCAATCTATTAGCTACCTGTACAATGTGAGATCCACCATATCTAAATATGAAGTTGTTACAAGGCTTTAGATTAGTGATCATAGGTGTGGCCATAGGTTTGCATTCCTCCATATGAAACCTCTTCAAGATCTCCATTGCATACTTACCCTGCCCAAGGAAAATCTCCCTTGGTCTTTGTCAAACCTCCAACCCCAAGAAGTGATTCATCATGCCAATGTCCTTCATTTCTATCCCAATCGCCATATCGACCTTGCACCCTGCAGTGAACTTCTTTAAACTCATAAGAAATAGGCCATCTACTTACAACACCAAAACAAGCAGATAAATCCCAACAAATATAAAATATAAGTTAGGATTTGCTTCAGTTTTATTGAATCCCATACCCTTAGATATCCATCGATCCTAGAATATCAAGATCTTAGTGTCTGCTTGAGTGCATATAAGGCCTATTTCAGCCTATACAAACATAGGACTCCTTCCCTTTGATCTCAAAACCCTGACGTTTATTTATGTACACTTTTTCCTCAATTTCCCCATTGAGAAAAGTTATCTTTACATTTATATGTTGTATCTTCTATCACATAATAAAAATTTAATACATCACTGCTATAATGAAAGTGTACTTGGAGGTTGGAGCAAAAGTCTCATTGTGGTCCACNTTTATATGTTGTATCTTCTATCACATAATAAAAATTTAATACATCACTGCTATAATGAAAGTGTACTTGGAGGTTGGAGCAAAAGTCTCATTGTGGTCCCCTCCCTTTTTCTGGGAGAACTTTCTCGCCACTAAAACCATTTTGTACTTCTCTATGTTTCCATCTGCAACATGCTTGATCCTGTAGAGCCACTTGGAACTCACTACTAATTTTCTCTTTGGTCTTGGAACTATTTCCCATATATCATTCTTCATAATGAAGGTGTCCTCCACCATGGCATCCCCTCCAAACCTACCTCTTGAAAACTTGAAGTCTTGGAGTTTATGATGTTATTCATCATGCCACGCAGTTTGGAAACTTCTTCGATTGTTGTCTCTCCTTGAATGTGCTCATTGGTGGGGTATGAACATGATCTTGAGCATCCCTCAATGTTTGATTGAACCATCAAGGTCTCTAGACAAAAGTAGTAGGAGCTCGTGGCTCCTCCTTTATGTTTGAAGACTATTGCCCAAAATTGAATGTCACTGGTGACTCTGGATCAACCTTCAAAGCTTCTTGCTTCTTATCCTCTATCACTTCTAGATGCAAAGTCTTCCTCAAACTTTACATCCTTGCTCACCAATATCTTTCTCTTCTCTGAAATAAAGATCTTATAGGACTTTGATGTCTCACTGTAACCAACAAACAAACCCTTCCTACTCGAGGGCTCTAACTCGATCCTCTTCTCTATTGGTATATGGATATTTATTGGACAACCAAAGATGCAAAAATGACTCACCTCCAATTTCACAGTAACGAATGCTTCCATTAGTGTCTTTTCTTCCAAGATCTGGTGACGACACCTATTCTAAATGTAGACTATTTTATGCATACTTCTTCCCATCAAAACATCAACAAAAACTGGTCATGAGTAATGGCCTTAGTAGCCCCTATGATAGATTGGTTTTTTGCCTCTCAGAACCTCATTTTGCTATGGGTTATATGAAATTGTTTAATGTAGACACATCTGGATGTTGCGGTATCAGAACTGGACAAATATGCAAATAGACACTTGTAAACTGAAATAGACACTCTGACTACTACAACAATCCAAATACATAGATGTACAACACATTCTTTTTCTTTATCAAATCCCTTTGACCATTGAGACACAATACTCTATTTTCTAGTTCTTTATTTCATAAACACACAACCCAAAAACATCCCCCCCCTAAAGTCCATTTCCTTACAAACTTAACTCTTAAAAGACCCCCATGCTTCCCTCTCTTGGGAGTAGTTACAATATATTTTTAGAAAACGACATATCCCCTTTTTTTCTTGAATTATTCTAACTACCAGAAATGTCGCTTGAATATGAGTTAATGACTCTAAACATCAACAGTGGATGATCCATGTATTTATAGATCTATAGCGCATCATAGTTAGCTCCCTCCTGATTCCTACATCCTTGCAGAAACCCTCCAACTCCTTGAAGGTATACTCATCCCTATTGTCTAATGTCAAAACTTTCATTTTCTTCCCTATTTGATTTTCGAGTAGAGCTTTGAAGTCCCTCAAACTTGGTAAAGACCCCATCATTGGTCTTTAAGAAGTATATCTAGGTTTTATGAGAGAAGTCTCTAATGAAGGAAACATAGTACATGCTTCCTAAGATTGATGTTGTTGACATTGCTCCACATACATATGAGTTCACTAGGTCTAGAATTCCCTTCGACTTATGCTCATTGATTAGGAAAGTATCCTTGTATGATTTCCAAGCATGCACCCTTTGCATGTTCCCTATTGCTCAATGTTGAAATTCAAAATATCTGTGGCTATCTCCCTCATAATTTCCAATGCACTATGATGCAAGTGCCCCATCATCTTATACCACAACTCGCATAGGTTGTTTACGTTTTGAACTATGGCTCAAACAAGTTTACCCTTCAACCTGTATAAGTTGTCTTCCTTCACCCTTATCACCTTTGTTGCTTTAGACTAGACCCCTTTGGTCTTATAAGGACTTGTTGGTTCTTGAACTATAATGTAAATCAGTTATCTTCCATGACCGAAACTGAAAGCAACTTCTTCCCGCAACTTGGAACAAACAACACATCATCAAAGTCTATAGATTTATTTGACTAGAGCTAGAAGGGAATGGTACCAATTTTTGAAATTAGGTACTTGGTATCATCATCGAGATCGATATGAACTCTTGAGACATGCACTTTTAGACTTGAAAAGAAATCTTAGATTGATGTCATATTCTTAGAAGCCCCACCGTCCACATACCAAGTGTTTCTAGGAACCATTCTAGTAGAAAGGAAAGATACCATTGAGAAATTATTCTTGAACTTGGAGGAAAACATGTTTACATCAATTTCAGTAGAGGCTGCTACTTGATTTTGTTGTTGCTTTCCTTTACCCTTATTGTCCAGACACTATGATGCATAATGGTTGTGCTTATTACATATGGAGCACTTGATTTTAATCAAGTCCTTCCTTGGATGCGAGGTTAACTCCTCACACCTTACCTTACCTTTGTTGGGTCATTTACCTCAACCTTTCTTTGTTTGACCAAATAGGGCATGGTCATTGTCACCTCCTTGCTTCTTGACCTTTGACTCCATCTAAATCTCCTCTTGGATACAATCATTCCAAGTCTTTCAAATGAAGTAAGATTCTCTTGAGCACAAACACCCTGGACAAAATGGTCCAATTGAGATGAGAACGAATTCAATACCCAATTCACTAGCTCTTTGTCTTCAATCTTCTCCTCATTCACGACAAGTTAATCATGAATCTGCGTGACCTTCATTAGGTAATTGGTAATTGTGTTAGATCTAGTCATCTCTATTGATTTGAGTTTGTTATGCAATATCATCTTCATGTTGATGTTCTTTCTTTATTAAAGGCTAATTAGAGGATTGAACATCTCTTCATCATAATTTTTCTCTGATATATGTGGGATCAAATGATTCTTTATAACGTCTATGATAATCCACTTCGATTTCACTTCTTTTTCCTGATAAATTACAAAATCCTATGGATTTTTTGATCGATTCAATGCAGTCTGGACAAAATCCTAAGATCATTCTCTTCCAATAGAAGAGTTACCTTTACTTGATAGGAAATTAGAGGGACCTTCCAATATGTCCTCAAACCCGAAGTTTGCTCATACAATTTCTGAGCTCTAACATACGAAGTCCCAAATATGATAAGCATTATCTATGAAATCCTCTAACTATTGGTCTTGGTTCTTGGCAATTGGTTCTAACAATTTAAACTTTTCAAATCCTCTCAATTAGAGAAGCTTTGATACCATGTGAAAATTTTGAACCCTATGTGATTAAAAACTAGGTGTTGTTGTATTAATTGTATATACTTGTCCGCATGTTGATTGAATGGATTGTACCATACAACCATGACTTATAAATGTATGGAATATTAGTGTACAACACTGTATTCAACCTACAATTTGTTGGTTGATCCTCTTACTGGAAAATTGCTTTCTCTCCTCTCTTCTAATTGCTACCCCTATCTGATAAAACTTGTGTCTTAACTCTCTATCTTGACTTGCCTTTATAGTTGCGCTGACACCTTAATCTACCAAAACATTAATCTTCTGGAAAGATGTGCAATTCATATTAATCTAAATCACTAACATATACATACACTTTATTAGACTCAATCGGCTCAATATAAGACTTTCACTTTATTACTGAAGTGAATTACAAAATAGAATTAACTTGAACTACTTCTGGCACATTCACATTGAGCTATTGCATACCTTATTGTTCGAGCTACATTCTTCAATTATATTTAAGCATAAGAATGCAATAGTTTTCCATGGGAGTGTTGCAATACAACATTTCAAAGCACATGAATTGTATAAAAGGGCCACCAGGTGATTTTGCTCAATGTGTGGACCAACATGAATATGCAAAAATGAAGGTAGCCTTTATTCCCTTTATTTTATAAGATAAATGTTTTTCAAGGTATGATACATATCGACACTTTGTTACCCTGTGTGTTGAAATAGGTCTCAAGCTTTTTTATTGTTGTTTGGGCTTTGCTTTTGAATGTTTAATTTGGGCAGGAGGGTTGGTTGTGAGATTATAAGATTGATCTATCTCTCGAATGGATGGCTCATGTATGGTATTCATGAGAAGGATCTCGATCCTTGTCTAGAGTGGTGAGTTTTATACCCAAACATTGTTGGGCCTTTTTTCATTCCTCAAGGACAGAAATTTATAAAGACCTTGAAATGTAGGAGGCATTTTTGGCCCAAAAGAGATCTGCACAAATCAAAAAATTCCAAGGGATGGCTGGTTGAAGGCTTATTTAGAAATTTGATGGTTTTTAAGTTCTTTTATTCCTCGACAACAACTTAGTTGTATTTGTACTCTTGTTCCCTTTATGGGCATTGTAACCTCTCTTTTTATACTGATATAGGAACTTCTACAATATATTAGCAACTTTGGGGCAATTATAAGAGCAATAAAGGAAAATTATAGAAAAATGTTGGGGTGGGGAAGCCAAGGATTCACGCATTAGTTGGAAACTTATTGCTAATACATTTCTGCTTAGCCTTATTGGAAAAATTATAGAAGAATTTGGGATCGGGGAGCGGGGGGAGGATGGGGGGTGGTGTAAAGGTTTGCATATCAATTGGAAACTTATTTTTAATACATTTTAGCTTAGCCTTGTAATTCCATAGTGTCAATTATATGGAAAACCCGAGCTAAAAGTTATTCCTAGTTGAAAAAAAAATATAAGCAAGGTAATGCTAATGAGTTCCATTTTTTACTAGTCTTTAGTCTCAAATGAATAATATCGTCAATGTTGTCAAATAGCTCTAGTTTGAAACAAGCCATAAAAAGGTTATGCAATGCTATCGTCAAAATTCATCCTTCTTGTCATATTGTAAGGCTACAAACCAAGAACCATGTTGATTATAGTAGTACTATATTCCTAAGGGTTTTGTACATATTCCTAAGGGTTTGGTAGTAGTTTGTTGTTTAGCATGGTTTCAATATATATAAATCAATGTTCCATAGATTTTTCGGGACAAAGGAGCGCGAAAGCGTGGAAACAAAGAAGGGGGACGTGTGGAAGCCACCCCAATTTTTAGGGAATTTTGGGAAACGGGGGATCCGAAGTCATAAAAATTAATTTAAAATATAAAAATGATAAATTTCAACAATAACTATTACCATGTAAGAAGTAAAACTAAAAACTAAATTTATCATTATGGAATGTACATATATTAGTTATTACCATATCAAATTTCAAATTGTTAAATGATACTGAACTATATTACTATTACCATGTAAAAACTAAAAAATAAATATCATCATTATCATTATGCAAATGTATATCTAAATTCAAATTTCAAAATTGTAAAAGATAACGCAACAAATGTTGAAATTTGAAATAGTCCCCATGGAACAATGATATAAATGAAGTTGCATGGAATTTCACTTATCTTGTCAAAATATCTTGTATGAGAGTACACTGTTGAATGGAGGTTGTGAAGTGTCTCTCTTTAATGCAAACTTGTGTATCTCTTTCATGGTTCAATGATGCATGTGCTATGAGAAACTTGCGGCTTTTGGGCCTTTTACTATAGGATCATTATAGTCCCATTCATGCCAGTTTGAAGATTGTATTTCAAAAGGTTGTCTTTGATGGGATATCATCCTTGTTCCTTTGATTTCCAACAATATTTGCAAGCAAATGGATCATGAGAATAATTGGAATGAAAAACCTGTGCTTCCAAACTGTATCAAATTCCTTGGTAGTGTTGGAAATTTCACATAGTTCATCAATGGAGAAGCAGTATATTTGAAGATCCCCTCTTTAGTTATGCAATCATGACATTTTAAGGGTTGTGGTGTTAACATATCTAGTATGTAAATACAACTATATGGAACTAGAAGACATAAACAAATGGGCATTTCTCCAGTAAAACAAGATTCCACTAAGTTTATAGATTTGGCAGAAAATTAAAGCTCCTCTACATGGTGAATTGGAATGTAGATTATACACTTCTTCCTTGATCATATTTATTTTAGTCTGGTTGGTGCCAATGGAGTAGTCCCCCTTTTTTGTGCTTCGAGTCTATCTCATGGGATAATTTTTTCTCATTTCCTCTTTTTTGTCATCAAATTAGAGACTCAATGGCTTAAGATGTCTTCAGGTGTTACTGAGTTCATGTGCAATTGTTGGGATTCCTAGTTAAAATAATTTTTTCCCACCCCAAATTTCTTCTCTCCTTATTTGTTCTTCATAGACCTTGACCTGTAGGATTGGTCAGGCCTTAAGGAAATCCTTTCTTGTGTGAAGGTTGTTGCATCTTCTCGCTTCTCAGTATTCTTCTCTCTTTTAAATCCTCCAATATTCTTTTTATTTTGTCTTCTTAGAATGTATCAGTTGATTGTTTGGCCATCTATCATGTCAACATGAAGCTCAACAAATATTCTATGAGATGCCAAAATAATATTTGAGCCTTGATGTTGTCCTACACAACACATTGATGGATGGACTCCATAATGTGGGTAATCTTAACGAGGCAATAAGTTTCAGTGTGGAAGACATTGTGTCAATGAAAATATCATCGATGTTCCATAAAACAACTTATCGACAACATCGGGTAAAATATCGGAAAATATCGACAAATATTGGCATACTTAAAAATAATATAAACATATTCATTTTTTCAAATTTTAAAACATTAAAAGCAACAAAAACATCAAATAAACACATTGCCACATAAATATGAAAATAAAATAGATATATATGATGTATAGGATGAATGATATATCATGTATCAATACTAAATCATATCATGAGTCCTGAATCTTGAGTAGTAATGAGTCTACTGACTTTAGAGTCTCAAAATATCATAAAAAAATATAATAAAAATATCTCATCATCATTAGTCAACTAATATCTACATACTACATAGTACAATGAAATAAAATAAAATAAACTAGGGATTCCCTCTGCCCCTTTTATGGGAAAAGGTGATGGATTTGGTAATGACTCGTCCTCTAGTTGAAGAAGATCCTATGGGTGGCAGTAGACTCTGATGTGTTCTAACAAAAGGAGAAGCTACACTATGATGTCCTCTAGAATAAGAAGAATCTAGAGTATGGAGTTTTCTAAAAGAAGAAGAAGCTAGAGTCTAGAGTCCTCTAGAAGAAGAAGAAGCTAGATTCTGGAATCCTCAACTAGTAGTAGTTCCATTTCTATGTCCAAGTTTAGCTCACTTGGTTGTCACTATCTCTCTCTGTGTTTGTGAAAGTGGTGGCGCACTTCCAGGGTCAATAACCAACTCCTATAAAGGTTTCTGCTCTATATAATCCTCCACCTCTATCGCCTCCCCTGCCACCTAGCCCACCCCACATCCAAATCCTCATTAATAAATCAAGGTCCTAGTCCATGATAGGCGCCTCGCTCTCCACCCTCCATGCAACAATGGTATAAATCACATCCACATATGGTGTTTTTTGAGGTTGTCTCACCCATAATCGAAGGTTTAGTAGATGTAGACCATGCCATTAAGGATGGAAGTTTCCAACCTGTACAAGGGTCATAAATTATAAATTATAATTCAATTTTATAAATATAATTTAAACTATAAGGTTGACATGGCAATGTGCATAAAATTAAAAATTACTTCAAAATTTTATTTAAATTTTTTTAACTTGTTTTGCTTGTTGGTGTGTATTTTCTCAAACACACTCCAATTGCACTCACATCCTGATGAGATACATGTTTGGCTTAGCACCCGAATCACAAGATTTTTTAAATGGGGTACTCTTTAGCCATATCTTGTCCATCAAGCATTTAGAACAAATAAGTGAAAGTTAGAAACATAAGAAATAAAATTGGAATTTTAATGTTTGAAACAAATGGAGAAGAGACATTGAAATTTGCAACAAAATGAACATGAAGCTTACCTGGAATTTCGATATTCCTATCATTAACAACCATGTCAAAGCCAAATTTATCACCATCCATCCTATGTATCTCCATTTCTTTAGAAATATCCACATGTTTTTGTGGATATGACACCATCATCTGAACACATGTGAGGAATTCATCCATAACCTCAGTATCAAATCTAAAACCACAAGAGTAAGAGAATGTGGGGTTGAGGTAAATATATGTAGCATGAATGAGGTGATGGAGTGTATTGTTCCATCTCTCATCAATGACCCTCCATATCAATAGTCTTTTCTAATACCCTTCATCCCCCTTGTCCTCATAATATGCAAAGATGGATTCTTTGGCCTTATCCATGGCATCATACAAGTAGCCCATTATGGGATTATCTCCATCAACCAACCGAAGTGTTAGATTTTTATCATTTAAGCTAGCATTAACTTAGGATCTTAACTGAGAGAATGACAAGCACACAAATCAAACACATAAGACAATGAACAAAAAGATTTTCCTCGGGGAAACCATAAAGGAGAAAACCCCGCAACTTCCTCAGAGATAGAATCAACACCAAATAGCAAAGCCCCAAAAACAGTAAGATGATATCCCGACAATAGTAGCCTCTTTCTCTCTAGCCCCAACAACTTCTTCTTCCTCAGCTATGCGCTACAACTGAGTGTGAGTGAGTGTGTGATAAATAGAGAGGCTAACTCTCTATTTATACTAATTCCTGACTTGACAATGACTCACTAGGGCCGAATTCTCTAGGAGAGTCTAATAACCCTAATGCCCTAGAACTACAGGGACTTTAACCCTTGAACAATAGGAGGGTTACCCACAATGACTTGACATGACTTGTTTACATTATAGAACCTCCTGATAGGAACATTAGGGCATGACATGACTCAAATACATTATAGACACTTCCCAAAATATTCATCGGGGTACAAGACATAAGATATACAAGTGAATACATTCTAAAGCTACAAATACATCAACACTCCCTCTTAACTAGGAAGGTATTCTTTCGACACAATTTTTAGCACTGTTCTTCTTCTCTGTATCGACTGGATCATCTCATCATCTTGATCTTCAATTTGTCTTCATCTTCAAGTCTTCTTCATCTTCAAGTCATCATTGTCTTCAAGTCTTCTTCATCTTCAAGTCACCTTCGTCTTCAATTCTTCTTCTAAGTCATCTTCTTCTTCAAGTCTTCTTCATCACGGGATCTGGATCATCACGACTGTTGGATCATCATCACTGTATCATCATTAAATATGGATCATCATCAAGTCTGGATCATCACTTGATCAGGATCATCATCAAGTCCAGATCATCATCATCGGTGCTATCTCAGAATGGTGCTATCTCTCGATTCTTCTCGTCACAGGAAGTTCTATAGAACCAGCCCTTTTTCATGCTGGTTGTAGGCTAGGGATAATTTTAGGGGCGAATTTTAGCCCAGTGGGATATTTTTCCATGTTTTTCTCCCAAAAAACATTCGCCATTTTGCTTTTTTGAAGCCCTGTTTCACCCAATTTTGATGGGGTAAAATTTTTTCATCCTAAAAATCTCCAAATTATTATATAAACGATATAAAATCCTTGGAAATTAAAATGTTTTTTGAAAAATATCGCCAATCATTTTATAGTTGGCATTTTAAGAATTGGTAATATTCGCCAACATTTATACACTTTTAAATAAGTATGGTTCCTTAAAATCATCCCTGTTGTAGGCCTACCCTTCATGTAGGTCTTCAGTGCTTATATCTGACCCTAAGTCAGAATGGCCCATCGAGCTCTTACATCTGACCTCATCTTGTCAGAAAGGCACGCCCAGCACTCACATCTAACCTCATCTTGTCAGAAAGGCCCAGCACTCACATATGACCTCATCTTGTTAGAAAGGCCCAGCACTCACATCTAACCATGTGTAAACACATCGTGCTAGAATGGCTAAGCACTTATATCCGACCATGTGCGAACACACTGCATCGAAAGGGCTCAACACTTACATCCGACCATGTTCGAAAACATCGCATCGAAAGGGCTCTGCACTTACATTCGACCATGTTTGAAAACACCACATCAAAAGGGCTCTCAGTCCTAGACTGAGGATTCTTGGTAACTGACCAGGTGCCTCCATTCTCCCAAAGAATGGCATCAGCCCTTATATATGATCAAGTGGGAACACATCCCTCAATCACATCAAAATGGACATGCACTCACATCTGATCATGTAATACTACATCCCATAGTCATATCAGAATGGCCCTCAGTCCCAGACTGAGTATTCCTGGTAACTAACCAGGTGCCTCTATTCCAAGAATGGCATTCAGCACTTATATCTGATCATGTAAGAACCAATCCTACAGTCACATCAGAATAGCTTAGCACTTATATCTGACATGGAAGGAACCAAATCCTCTCACCATGACAGAATGGATCAACCTTTACATCTGACCATGGAAGGAACCTAATCCTCTCATCATGTTAGAATGGCTCTAGGTCTCATCATTTCCCCTTGGAGGGAACCTCAATCTGGAGAAAACCAAGATTCTCCCTAAAGTACTCAAACTTCACTCTGGCCAATGGCTTCGTCAACACATCAACTATCTGTTTGTCTATCGCAACATACTAGAGCTCCATTTCTCCTCTCTGCACCATATCCCTGATATAGTGATACTTGATCTCGATATGCTTTGACTTGTCATGGAACACTGGGTTCTATGACAACTTCACACAACTTTGGTTGTCACAATATATAAAAGTAGCATCCAACTGGAGATCAAATAAATTAGATAGTAGCTTTCTCAGCCACACTGCCTCGCAACTAGATGAACAAGCTACGACATATTCTACTTTAGCTGTACTCAGTGCCACACAGGGTTTCTTCCTACTAAACCAAGAGATCACACCTGATCCCATACTGAAGCAACATCCTGAAGTGCTCTTCCTCTCACTGGCACTGCCTTCCCAATCTGAATCAACATAACCCTCCAGGTTAATCTTCTGATTTGCCTCGTACTTGAGCCCATAATCAACTGTACCCTTTAGGTACCTCAGAATATGCTTTGCAACAATCAAGTGAACATGTCTCGGATCTGTCAGGAACTGGCTCAAGGTGTTCACAGCAAAGAAAATATCTGGTCTCATGTTCGTCAAGTACATCAAGGACCCAATCATCTGATGATACATCGTAGCATCAACCGCTTCTGATGAAGCATCACTTAATAGCTCCAGGTTCGATGCCATAGGTGTGGTTATGGCCTTGAAGTCCATCATCCCAAATCTCTTCAGAATCTCTACTGCATACTTCCCTTGTCCAAGGAAGATTCCATCCGCATACTACCACACCTCCATGCCTAAGAAATAGTGCATCATACCTAAGTCTTTCATTTCAAACTCGACAGCAAGTTTCCTCTTCATATCAGCAATCAACCCATCCATACCTGTTACAAACAGATCATCCACATACAGTAGGAGTATCACTGGATTGCCATCTTCAACCTTGTAGTAAAGGTTGGAATATGCTTTATTCTTGGTAAAGCCCAAACTGGATAGAAAGCCATCAATTCTGTCATACCATGTCCTGGGTGCCTGTTTCAAACCATACAGGGATCTCTTCAATCTACACACATGAGACTCCATGTCATATGTCTCAAAACCGAGTGGCTGCTCCACATACACTTCCTCTTCTACTACACCATTCAAGAAAGAAGCCTTGACATCCATCTGGTGTATCTTCCATTTCATTACTGCAGCCAAAGAAAGTACTGATAAGATGGAAGTTTATCTGGCTATAGGTGCAAAAGTTTCTTCATAATCTACTCCTTCTTTCTAGGAGAAACCATGAGCCACAAATCTTGCTTTATATTTCTCTATGCTGCCATCTGCAGCATGTTTGATCTTATAGATCCATTTGGAAGTTACAATGGACTTCCCTTCTGGTCTTGGGACAACATCCCAAACATCATTCTTCATGATCGATTGATACTCTTTGATCATAGCCTCCTTCCATTCTTTCCTTTCTGTCGCTTCTTCATAGTTGGAAGTTTATTTATCAATAATGTCACATAGCAAGGCTACATAACTAGAGCAGGACCTAGTTCTCTTTCTTCCTCTATGTGTTTCTTCTAAAGCTCCATATCTTTCTGCACCTTGGATAATTTCATGTACCCAAGGAGGTTTCATCTTGTGAGGATTCTTCTCCTGAGGTGGACCTACAAGTTCTTGAGGTTCTTCTAATTCTCAATCTTCTTCTTGAATTTCTTCGTTCATGGTTGTATCATGAATTCTGGGTGCTTCTGTTTCTTCAAGTTCTTTAGCCGGTCTCTTCCTGGATTTTATGTAGGCTGAATCTTTGTCAAATGCTACATCGCTGCTAATGTCAATCTTCTTGAACCCTGGGAAGTATATTCTGTAAGCCTTCGAGCTTTCAGAGTATCCCACAAATATACCCTTCTTTCCTGAAGGATCTAACTTCGTCCTCTTTTCATTCGGAATGTGTCTATATACAGGACAACCGAATATTCTAAGATGGCTAACTTATGGTTTCTTGCCAGAGAAGACTTTTTCAAGTGTCTTGTTCTCGAGTACTTTGTGTGGACTACGATTCTGTACATACACCGTTGTTCTAGCAGCTTTTGCCCATAGATGCATGGGAATATCTTTATTATGAAGCATGGCCCTTGCTGCTTCCATGATCATTCTATTCTTTCTTTCTACAATACCATTCTGTTGTGGATTGTATGGAGTGGATAACTCCCTCTTAATCCATGAGTCTCTGCATAGCTCTTTGAATTCATTTGATGTGAATTCTCCGCCATTATCTAATCGAAAGGTCTTGATATTCTTTTCTGTGTGATTCTCGATCAAGGCTTTGAATTCCTTGAACTTGTTGAATACTTCATCTTTGTTCTTCATAAAGTATATCCATGCCTTTCTAGAAAAATCATCAATAAAAGAAACATAGTATACATACCCGCTTAGTGAACTAGATGACATTGGATCGCATACATCAGAGTGGATGATTTCCAAGATACCTTTTGCCTTGCTCTCACTACTTGGAAATGTCTTCTTTGTGTTCTTCCCTTTCATACATCCTTTGCATACACCTTCATGTTTTGTTTGCATTTCTAGGAGACCTTCAATAGCTTTACTTGCAAGTGGTAGTGCTCTGTAATGTACATGTGCAAGCCTTGTATGCCAAATCTCATTTGGTTCTACCGAGTCATGAATCAAAGCTTGTTCTGGTTGGCCCTTCAATTTGTATAGTCCTCCTTCTTGTTCCCTAATCACTACTGCATCATCGAAATACTTTGCCTTTGGCCACATGAGGACTTGGCCATCTACAAATGCAACCCTCATTCCTTTTGCATCCAATGCAGATATGGAGAGGAGGTTCTTCTTTAGTCCATGTACAAACAATACATATTTCATTTTGATAGACTTTCCAGAGTCTAGCTTGTATGAGGATTCACCACTACCTTTTATTGAATACTGGTAGTCATCTCCAAGTTTCACCTTGTGAGGTGATTCATGTTCATATAATTTAACAAAGGATTCCTTGAATCTTGTCATATGTTTGGAAGCACCACTATATATAAGCCAATCATTACTGCCATGTGTGATGATTCCCATGAGAATGGAAATCAGAACATATTCTTCATCACTTAAAGAATCATCACTGTCTTGTCTATTTCTCTTTGTGGAAGGTTCATCATCCTCTGCAACATGAGCATGATTTCTTATCTTGTTTCCCTTCTTCTTGTGAGAGCTACTTTTGTTTCTAGGACAATCTCTTGCAAAGTGTCCTCTTTCATCACATGTATAGCAAATGAAGTTAGACTTATCTCTAGTCTTTCTAAAGTTATTCCTTTGATGAGAGTGCTTACCTTTGTGGTGGCTAGATCTGGTTTTCTTGGATTATACTGTGAGAGCTTGATCTTCACTTCCCATCTTTTCTTCTTGAGTTGCTATTCGAGCTTCCTCTTGAGAGCATTCTTAACATAGTTTCTTGAACTTGACTAACTTCTTTCTGGCACAGATCCCTTGAATGAAAGAGTCCCATGTCCTAGGGAGACCATTAAAGGTGGTCATTACAATCTCTGCATTCTCCACTTCTTCATCTACTGCTTCAAGTTGTTCTTTGATCTGGGAGACCCTTGTGAAGTATGACTATATGGTCTCCGCATTCTGGATCTTTACATTCTTCAACTATTTCCTCAAGGTCATCTTTCGGTTTATGTTCTTTCCTTCAAACAATTTTGTTAGGGCATCAAACATAGCTTTAGGTGTCTTTAGGGAGGACACATGTGGTATGAGGTGATCCTTGATTAAATCAGCAATAATCCTCTTAGCCATAACCAAATTCTTCTTGTGTAAGGCCTTAGCCTCATCTCCCTCTGGAACTGTAATATCCTCATTGATGTAGGAGTCCAACTCATCTTACTGTTTTTGGGGAATCAAACTCCTCCAATATCTGAGTGCATCCCGTGAGCCCCCATGACGTACATGAATTTTGTGCCTTGAGTTGTTCCTTTGGTAGTTTCTTGCTTGTAACTCCTTGGAATCTCCCTCTAATTGTCTCAACCATTTTTAAAAAGTATAAAATAATACTTTATGGAAGAAATAGGGGCACTCATGCCAACTTTGTTATCCTCATGCTAGAGAAATAGCCTTATGTTTCCTTGAGTTTTTATGATCCCCTTGTCCTTAGAAACCTTTGTTTCTAAGTTTCATTTTCCCTTTGAGGGTTGAGGATTAAACTCCATAGTTAGCCTCTCCATACTATTCAAAGTGAAGTTTGAAGCTTGGAAGGTTGATCATCAATGGCTCAAGTTCTAAGGGACCTAAACGATGGTTACAAGAGGTGCCAAAGGAATTGCTTAGGGGCACATAATTTGCGTTATTATTATTATTTTTCACATTTTTTGAGGCACATGTGCCTTTTTTGAAGGAAAGGTACATGTACACATGCCTTGTTCAAGAGAATGGTGCAGTTACTCCTAGAAATTGGATTTTTCAAGTATTTTTGGGTTGGAAATAGTTACAAGTGACTCTGATGTAGGCCATTTAGACATTGAAGATAATAATGTGTCAAATAATTCTATAAAAAGTGGGGAGTGAGAATGGGAGTAGGAAGCACAATTTTTAAAGATCTTTTTGCAATAGAGTGTTCCGAGATTGTTTTTTATATAACACGTTTTTAATATATTTTGATGTATATATATTAAAAAACATAGAAAATATCGAACTAACTACATAAAACATGAAAACATAGATTTAACAACTAGATTAATGATGATCATGAAAGAATCAAGCATTAGTACACATGTAACATCAATTATCTTGCAATTATATCTTATAACACTTCCATCAAATGATCGACCATAACATCAACCTTTCAAGTTTCAACATATAACATTTGTCATCAACAAGCTATAACAAATAACATCAACCACTGCATGAAACCGAGCATCATATTCAATGCCAAAGAGTTGTAAAATGCAACCAATAGTTCAAAGGTAGGTTCAAATTTCAAAGTTCAAAGTTAAATATCATATAGTGTTTATAAAATAGCCCATAAAAAGACAAAGTTCTAGAGACTAAATTTCAAGTAGGAAAAAGACAAATAAATCTAGTATCTACTAGGCATCCCTCTTCCCACAAGAAATGTCTAGTTTCTTTTCCCATGATTTATGAATACAAGTGGGAGGCGGGTTCCATAACCAACAACTACATGTCCCCCCATGTTCTGAAGATAAAGGAAAATATCTTGCATCTAGAAACTAGATGGTGGATGGGTGTGACATCTCTTCTACATGAATATGATCACCCAAAAGTTCAAAAACTCCTTGTTGGAATTCCCTTTTTCTTAGGATACTAGCAATTTTCTCATGCTTTATTTTCTCTACTACTACTTGCCAAGAAATATCATGAGTATAGGTGGAGGGATTTTGTGACAATGGCTTACAATTCTTAGGCACTTGGGAAGTAGAAATAGAAGTTTTATAACTTGAGGGAGGTTGGAAAGTAGGAAGAGTTGGTAGAAGTGGGGAAATATCACGATGCTTTGGTGTGCAACAAATATAAAGAATTTTGGGCTAGCGATCAACAATAGACTTCATGGTAACAATCAATTTTTGAGTATTACATGGAGGAATAGTTTTGGTTCATAGATTTTAATAAAATAATACTAAAATTGCTTTAAAGAAGGAAGAACAATATGAATCATATTTATATGGAAATATAAGTCTTCATTGGAAGAATAAGAAAGACTAGCATCAACATTAGAATTTAAATTAGAAACCAAGAGAAGATTTGTGTCAGAAGGATGATTAATTTGTCCGTCATATTCAAAATTTGAAGCAAAATCAAGATCTTCAATTAATTACTTTAACTTTTCCTTTTGCTTGATGTTTTTTAGGACAAGCATTTGCATAATGACCATAATTTTTCAACTAAAACAAGCTTTTTTTTATATTCTTACTTTGTTGTGTCTTTTACTTCATAAATCTCTTTTTCTTCTTCTGGAAAGCTTCCTTACAATTGGAAAATCTTTTCTATTCTTGACAATTACACACTTGGTTGGAATGCTTCTATTTTTAAGTTTGGTCTTGATCTTGTTACCAATATCAATTTTTTCTAGTTTTTATATTGAAAAGATTTTGTAAACTACAATAGTTTTTCCTAGCTTCCTTATGTTGCAAGCTTATCCAATAAGCTTTTCAAAAAATCTAAGAAATACTTTGCCAAACTCAATTTTTAAAATTCCAAACATTGATTATGTAGTTCTTCAAAAACAACTTTTCCTATGACAGAAAGGTAACTATTACATAATAACTATTCATTGTGTTATCATGTATTCCAATAGAGGGGTTCTCCATTTTCATATAGATGATCAAGTTGCATACACTTTCACAAAGACTCTTCCAAAAGCAAAGTTTTCCAAGTTTTGTTCTATGTTAGGATTTCAATTTTTTCCATTAAGCAAGAATAGTCTCTAATGCCTCCTTCCTTCTCCTATTGTCTCACCTTTGTAAATGCTTTAGTCCTATCCCAAGTTGTTCTTAACAGATGATGTTATTATTTAGACACTTAGAACTTTGTTAAGTTCAACTTGATCTAACGTGTCTTTTGGTAGAGTGTGTTTCTTTAGTGTAATTTTGTAACTTTCTGATATGGAAATCATGTTTATGTTCTAAACATAAAGTGATATAGAGATTCATCTCATTCTTGATACTTTTGACGAGCATGATCCATGGTTTAACACTCGATTGGTCCATTATCTCTATTTAAAGAGCATGGAGGGTCATTTGTTGATGATTGATTGTGAGAGATTCTTATGTAAACTATTTTTTTTGCACTAATATATTGCCTCAATTGGCTGTGTTGGTTGGGGCTATGAAATGTTTTTTTTAATGGTTTTAGGCACATATACATGCATGTACTAATTAATATTTGATCTATTTCTATGAGCGGTTTCCTTAAGTTGTTCTACCTATGTGGATATAACTATTTATCAAACATTAAACACCATTTTGTGACCAAACATAATGTTGTCACGTAATTTAAGGTTACACATATCTCCATGAATTTTACAAATCACTATGCTACTAAATCCATTATTTCACTCCATTTATGTATTGAAGCTCCATTTACATGCAAACCTTCACCATCGAATGCAACTTTGTGTTATCATGCTTTTTGAGGAAACACATCCTGGGTGCCCACATCATCACCACTCATATGCTATCATGCACCCCTTGTTGATTATGCTCCATATTGTTGTTTTAGGGACATTTGCTTGCATTTGACACCTATCTCCTCATCATACCATTCTTTTTTTTTCTTTATAAGAGAATATATATATACACATCATCACCACTCATATGCTATCATGCACCCCTTATTGATTATGCTCCATATTTTTGTTTTAAGTGATTTTCTCGCATTTGGCACCTATCTCCGTATCGTACCATTCTTGATCTTTTTCTTTCTAAGAGAATAAGAGAATATATATATATAGATATATATATCACCATAATACAAAAACATCAAAAAATCAAAATAGGTAGAAATAAATTGAGCTCTTTTTATAATAACCAAGTTTTTTTACCATGAATCACCTCTTCATGAGTTCAAGAAACTATTAGTGTTTCCCTTGTTCCACTGAGTCATCTACTCCTATCCTTTCACAAGTCACATTGGTCCTTGAGTCCCAGTCACACTATTTGTTTGGCATAGTTTTCATAGTCCTTGAGTTGCAATGTCACCATCAATATGACTTTGTTGCCATGGTCTCATGCACCTTCTTAGCATTACTCCATAAATATCCATTTTGAATTTGGTAAAGTCATTTTGTTAGGGTTTATGGTCACTTCCTAGGTCAATGGCCATTTATTCTCCATTAAAGGGAAGCCTTTTCTCTCATGCCTCTCTCCAGGTCATCCCATTCCATTAATTCCATATCCACACCATCTCCCAATGCTCTCAATACCTCATGGTAGTTTTAGAGTCTCACGATTGCCCTTTATCTAACAAATATTCCATATTGATCATGACACATTTTCTCTAGGGGTTTGATTTATAGGTCAAGTACCATGGTTACCATTTTTTTAATGAAACACCTTGCATAGGATAATGGATTGTCATATCCATTGATCCTTTATTGTATGGTTCATGTTGGTGTTTGGCATCAAAACCTTTATTCACGCCACATTAGTTTGTATTCATATGTTGGTACCCATTTTCATCATTGGTGGGATACCTTGCATTTGCCAATGGTTTTTTCCATTGATAATAACTATATGGTTTCTCTTATGCTCCACTTCAACTTGGTATAAAATTGTGGAGATTCATACTTTGTGATGACAATGATTTAGATCTGATTGAAGGCCATGGATATGTATGACTCCATTCCATCACTATTAGGACCCTACACCTTGAGATTACTTCCAATGAGCTCTCTACATGTCCCAACCCTTCCACAAACTATAGGCTTCCTTCATTGAAATTTTGTGCCCCCAATGGGTGATGTTATATGATTACATATACAAGGTAGAATCAACATTCATCTTAAGTGTATCTTGATCTGGCTTCATTTGTACAATCTTACAATGCTATGGTTGCATATTATACTTATTTGACTATTAATCACAGGTATGTGTGACTTGTATATAAATATTCCATATATATTCATCTAGCACATGTTTGGTAGTGGTTTCCTTTCTCTCCCTGGTATATGTTTGGGGAGGAGAAATGATCACAAAGTTGTGCATGAATTATTTTATACTTGTTTTCCCATAATATCTGACAGTATACATGAATAATATTCCAGCAACGTTCCAACTCCAAATTAAGCATGGTAAAGGGTTACTTGCACATGCAATGTCAAGAAAATATGATCAATATAAAAAGTAGGGAAATTTTTAGAATTTGGCTTCTTAGCCTTTTTTATAGCTCTTTGCATTGAATGGGATAAAATGGAAATGCAAGTGAATAAAAACCCTTTTGTGATCACATTATGAATTACTAGGACCCAAACATCCTTCAAGTATATGCAATTTGGTTCCGCATTCAATATACCTATTAAGTCCATTGCATAATTATAAGGAACCCTTAGGGTAGTAATTATGTATACTCCATCATTGGTAGAAAATAATTTATTCCCATCAATGCACTAGCCTGTTAAGATTATAACTACATCATTGTTCTTGTGAAATTGCTCCAGCCATCCAGTAATCATGTACACCTTAGGTTCATCCAATCTATAATATTTATTTAATTGTGATGGTTGGAAAAAAGAAATGCGATGTCTCTTATCCTTTACAACTATTATACTTTTTCTATCGATGTGCTCGATAAACATTCTATGGCCTCTAGACAAGGTAGCATAGGAAATTTGGAAGCAATATTGTGTGAATGAGATATTTTGATGTGAGAGAAAACATTGTCATCAATGTTTCTAGGTGTTGTGTCACTAGGGGGTATAACATCAGGGCATTCCTTCTCTTTGAGACTATTATACATTTTTAACCCAATTTAGGGAAATTTTATGTAGGTCCAATATCAACTTCGGTATCCTTGGAGATTGGCTTAAGTAGATCTATAATAGGATTTTCCAATTGAGTGACAGGTAAATAGGTTTCCAGTTGCTTATGAAGTTTGAGATACCTCAATACTCTTCTTATTTTCTTTTGTTGATTTATTTGGAGGCATACTGCTAGCATTCAAATAAGACCTAAAATTGCTACATTCTAACCCTACATTTTACTTAATTAAATCCTACTCTATTTACTCATATTTCATATATATATATATGTGTGTGTGTGTGTGTGTGTGTGTGTGTGTGTGTGTGTATGTATGTATATATGTATGTATGTATATGTATGTATGTATGTATGTATGTATGTATGTATGTATATATATATATATATGTATGTATGTATGTATGTATGTATGTATGTATGTATGTATATATCAAATTTAACACAACATTAACCATTCTTTGGAAAAAATTAAGAAAATGTGAACTACATAGGCCCATAGAATGAATCTATAAGGAAAACAAGTGAAATCTTAGGTCTTGAACATTTACCTATAACAATAATTCTTTTGATAAAATTACAAAAGTCCTCAATATGCTATTCTACTCCATGATAAAATAAATATAATAATTGTTTAAAAAAAATCTTGATCGTTTATGCAATTTAACAAAGTTGATAGTAAAGTCAAAATTCATAATCAATAAGTTTGAATCATTAATATTTACCAAGATTACAACAATATAGCACCATTAATGCATGATGGGAGATCAAAGGTTTTGAAATTCCAAAAAAAATGATTTAATGGGTGAACTTTTCCTTTGTCATAGAGTGTTTTAGTGCTTGAGTAACTTTCATTTACATTAGAACCATATTTATTCGATATGAATGGGTCAATCCGAAGTCCAAGGTGGTAGAAGTCCTAAGTCATAAGATCCGAAAGGACTACCCCCTAATATAGAAGTGGAGCATTAAATACAATTGTTGCATGACTCCCCGTCGTCATATATTAGGTTGTATAGAAATTCCATCTTAAAAAAAGATGAAGTGTGGCAATAGTTGTAGTTGTTGCTATAGAAAGGAGTAATTAGAGAAATTGGGCCTAACCTTGTTGGTCACATATCATCATAGTACCTAAAAAAGATGGGAATTGGAGAATATTTATCAACTACATAGCTCTGAATAACATAACCCTCAAGAATCGATACCATTTTCCCAAGGTCAATTACTTGCTAGATTAGTTGCAACAGGCTAAGCAATTCACCAAGTTGGATCTGAAATCGGGATAGATCATGTGAAGACGAACACCATCATCAAGTAGCTAAATACTACTAATGTCATTAAAGTTAGGATCTTTGTTGGACAACAAAGTAGTTATGTAATTTTATAACATCATGTTCAATTGTCTTTACATCACTCCATGCCATAACAACCGACGACAAGAGTTTCCAAAGGGAAAATATTAAAAAAATTCAATGGGCTTAAAAGAAAGATAAGTCAAGCACAAATTATTGCATGATTGCCTAATTTGCATAAGCTTTTCAAGGTGGAGACAAATGCAAGTGGGTATGATATATGGGAGCAATCTTAATTCAAGTAGATAAACTATTATGCTATCATGCTAAAGTGTTTCATGGAGGATTCCTAAACTATCATACATATGTCAAGGAATCCTTTTCTATGGTTCAAGCTATTAAGAAGCGGAAGAACTATCTAATGGGAAAGGAGGCCGTGTTCCACACTTATCAACAACCATTGCAATACTTATGTAGAGAAAGCTTCTACAAACCAGACACTACAAGTTGATGGAGTTTTTATAGAAATTTCATCTAATATTCAAGTATAAAAATGGCCACACTAATAAGTTGGAAAAAAAATTCTCTCAATGCCCCCCACACCCAATAGTACAACTTTTGGAACTCATTTTCAGATGTAGCCTTTTACTTATAATGCATATAAGAGAAAGACACAGAAGATGAGGAATTTAAAGAGGTGTTTCGATAGCTACAGGGCCAAATTATTGTAGAATAAGGCACCGGTAAGGCTGACAGTTATCTCCTAGATGGGATTCTCTACAAATTAGACAATATTTATATTCCTGAAAGTGAAAGATTGTAGTTTGTCACAGAGAATCAAACCTCCAAAGTTGCATGACATTTTCGTTTTGGGAAAACAATGGCCAACTTACAAAGGTATGGATGTTGGGATAGAATGTAAGACGATGTACCTTATATTAGAAGATGTACACCTTTTTGTACCAACAATCCCAATGATAGAAAGAGATGTCTAGACCATTCCTTACTTGTGCCCACTAGACATGAGTATATTCTTATAATAGTTTATAGGTTTAATAATAAGATGTGCATTATCATACATTGCAAAAACACCATTAGGGGACAAAATACACCAAACATGCTCTTTGAAAAATTATAGGCGCACCTTAGAATACCAAGGAGAATCATATCAAATAAAGATAATAAATTTCTTTATTCATTTTGAATTTTACATTATGGGAGGAGATGGACACCAAATTGAAGAGGTCTACAACTTTCCATCCATAAACAAATGGGCAAACATTAGTAGCGAACATGACATTGATTCAACATTTAAGGGGCTATAATCAAAATCGTCCAAAGACATACGATGAATTTAAACTAGTCACATGTGAACTTTGAAGAATACTCTAGGGTAAAAACCCTAACATTAATTAAGGGTTGAAGCATGCAACAACCTTAAGTTTAACCTTAAATTACTATCTCCGTTGGGATGCTAGAAAAATAAAGAATTCCATTCTTATTGTGGTGTATATGTTTCACATTAAGAGCAAAACATTGGAGAGAGATATTGAAGAACAAATGAAGTAGAAGATCCTAGAGTGTTGGATTTTCTTAGGATATGTCTTGTGTTATTGTGTGGATAGTTTGGAATTTACTTCTTTCTCTCCATTTTACTCTCAATTATTTCAGCATTAACATTAAATTTACATTATATAGTATAACACTTTATAATAAAAAAATCATTATCATCAACAAATTATAAATTTTTGTTTGTTACTTTTAACAAGAATTATAATGTTAAATTAATAGAAGATTAATTATTAAAATCTTAAACTTTTAAAAAATTCAATAATTCTAAACTTTAATATTATTCATACAATTTCAATAATTCTAAATCCTAATATTAATCATAAATTTTTAATATTTTTAATATTAATTTATTAAAATTAATTTTATAAACAAAAATTCATTATAATCAAGCAAAAATTTCAACCTTCAATATTTATGGAAAAGATACCTTCTTCCAATTGTATGTTTAATTTCTTTAAATATTAATTAATTAGAAAATATAAACTTACAAGAGGCTCAATCAAATATTTATAAATATTAATTAATTAGAAAATATAAACTTGCAAGAGGCTTAATCAAATATTTATAGATAAAATTAAGTATTTTTTCAATAATTTCAAAAATAAGAATAAGATATTTTTTTAATAATTTCAATATTAATGAAAAGAACTCTCAACCCATATGTTCAAATAATAATAAAAATTCTTGAGTTTTCATTTTAAAAAATTTACTACAGTTCAGAAAACAAAAACAAAAAATTCTAAACCATACATAAATGAAGTTCAACATTTGATAAAAAAAAATACATATCTCAAGAGCACCCCCGCGCCTCCACCAAAGTGGCACTAGTCTTGTCCTAATAACTTTATCAAGTAACTTCAATAAAATCTGGGCAATCAATTTAAACGGTGACAAGTAAGCCTATAAATAAATAAATATTACTTCAACTCGGCTTTATCTCTAACAACGTTGAAATAAGGTAAAACATTGGTGACATTGACTCTCCTTTTTTTTCTAATAATAAATGATTTTAAACACTTTCAATCCTTGGTGTAGCTGCTCCACTACTCCGTCATTCCACCTTCCAATGACCTCACATGTTCAACATCGGGCAGTTCTTCTCACCTGGAACAGTTCCCGTTGAAGCTTTGTCAAGCACCCCAATCCTCGTATGGTCTTCAGCTTCACACATCCCATTACATCAACTCATTTAGACACCAATTTGATTGGGTATAGGTTGGGAAAATATGGCTATGTGGATTGATGCGGTGTTAATAGCGCCGTGTATTTGAGGAGATAAATCTTCACCTTGTTGCAATTCTCGCTGATCGAAAAAGACTCTTAATCCCTGAGAAAGAAAGTGACGGTACAGAAAACTGGCGAAGGTTTTCTTTACATCGAGGCCACGATGGTAAATAAACACATCGTAGCCGTTATAAGTGCTTTGGGGATTAAGAGCAGTGGAGGTGGAGGCAGCTGTGGAGAAGGATGAAGACATTGAAAACTGAAAAGGAAAGGAAACAGAAATAGAAAATCTCGAGTCGAGAAAATTCAGGGAAACTTTTGCAATGGAGAAGCAAATAACCAGGAAGTAGATAAACTCCGGGAAGATTTTTCAATAGTATGGCAATTTTCAATAGTAGCTGAGTCGTATCGCAACTTTCCATCATATGTTTTCTTATTTTCCAGGTTGTGTAAACCTTTAACATACGGGCCTTCCCCCCACGAGTCCATCAGAGATCTGAAGGTTTGACATTATAAAAGAGTGGTATAATTGTAGCGCCCCTCCAATGTCTCTAGCATGAGAAAGAGTTCATTTAGATACCAATTTGATTCGAAATAGTTATTTTGTAACTGTTTTGTAATCATATATATTAGGTTTTTGAGCCAAATGAGAACTCGGTTTAGTTCTCTGCATTGTATGGACCCTCTCTTGTTAATATAATCTGTTATTCTATCTACTTGTTATTATCTCTTGTCTCTGTTATGTATATATGTTTTAGTATGTATTATTGGTAACCTTATGTGATCTGTGAGATTACAACAAGGTATTTGGTTGTAATAACCAATGGTTGTAACGAGTTTCTTTATAATTAAAAGAAATGAATTTTTTTGGTTTAAAAAAATTCTAGAGTTTAAGCTTAGTGGCAATGGGGACATTATTTACAAATTTTTTTTTTAGTAATGGTATGTTATAAAATGTTCTGCGTTTAACATAAAATTAATATATTTTTTTAAAGAAGTGGCATGTTATTGTTGTAGGTTAATATAAAATTAATATATATTTTTTAAGAAATGGCATGTTAATGTTGTAGGTTTAATATAAAATTAATAAAATTAATATATTTTTTTAAAGAAGTGGCATGTTATTGTTGTAGGTTAATATAAAATTAATATATATTTTTTAAGAAATGGCATGTTAATGTTGTAGGTTTAATATAAAATTAATATAATTTTTTTTGTACAAGAAACATTATTTGTAGTTTTTTCTTAATAAATAGAAATTGCATGTTACATAATGTTCTAGGTTTAATATAAAATTAATATAATTTTTTTTAAAGAAATGGCATGTTAATGTTGTAGGTTTAACATAAAATTAATATATTTTTTGTTTTGTTTTAAGAACACATCAATTGTATTTTTTCTTAATAAATAGGAATTGCATGTTACATAATGTTCTAAGTTTAAGATGAAATTAATATAATTTTTTTTATAAGAACCACATGTTAAGTAATGTTTTATGTTTAAGATGAAATTACTATAATTTATTTTTTTTGTTTAAGTCCACGTCATTTGTATTTTTATTTATTTTTAATAGTAACTGCATGATTAAATAACCTTCAGGGATGATTTAAAGGAACCATACTTATTTAAAAGTGTATAAATGTTGGCGAATCTTACCAATTATTAAAACACCAACTATAAAATGTTTGGCGATATTTTTCAAACAATATTTTAATTTCCAAGGATTTTATATCGTTTATATAATAATTTGGCGAATTTAAGGGTAAAAAAAGTTTACCCCATCAAAATTAGGTGAAATAGGGATTCAAAAACTGCAAAATGGTGAATATTTTTGTGGAGAAAACCCCTTAAAAATAGCCCATGGGCTAAATTTCGCCCCTAAAATTATCCGTGATAACCTTCTAGATTTAAGATGAAATCAATATAATTTTTTTTATTTTTTGTTTAAGCTCACCTTATTTGCATTATTTTTTAAGGAACAACATGTTACATAAGATTCTAGATTTAAGATGACATTAATATAATTTATTATTATTTTTTTAAGTAGACATCATTTGCATTTTTTTATACGAAATGCATGTTACATGCATGTTACATTCTAGATTTAAGATGGAATTAATATAATTTATTTTGTTTTGTTTAAGCCCACATCATTTGCATTTTTATTTTTATTTTTATAGGAACAACCTGTTACATAACATTACAAGTTACAATGAAATTAATATAATTTATTATTTTTTGTTTAAGTGACATTATTTGCATTTTTATTTGTTTTTTTTATAGGAACTACATGTTACCTACTCTTACAAAATGTTAAGCAATGTTACAACATCTCCCTCACAATGGCATGGAGAAACTCTCAATGCAATAACATTTATAACTAGCATAGATCCACCTCGCTACTCTCGGTGCAATAACATTTATAACCATGATAGATCCATCTTAAATTGGGATACATGTATCCTTTGACACCATTTGACACCATTTGTATTTTTATTTATTTTTAATAGTAACGACATGATTACATAACCTTCTAGATTTAAGATGAAATCAATATAATTTTTATTCTATTTAAGCCGACCTTATTTACAGTATTTTTTAAGGAACAACATGTTACATAACGACATCTTGTGAAGAGTCTGCGGTAGGTAATGGTTTAGTGTCTATGTTTCAAGCCATCCTTGGCTCATCTTCAGGAAATTATCGATGCCTTAGATGATCTTTAAATCTCCATTTCATATAAATATAGAACAGTACAGTAGCCAACACTAGGGTTTTCATTTTTTTTTATAAAAGTTTATAAATATATTTATTAAATTCATTTATCAAATTCTCAATTGTTTTTCAGAAGAAAAAATACCAGTCTTTGTTATTCATATGAATCAAAAGACATCTTTTACAATATCAGAATGTAGATATTCTGATCCCAAGTCCATGCATCTACCAAAGTAGATATCAATACATAGCAGCAAATACATCAAATACAAATCTGCAATATAAGAGCCAGATCCCATAACCAATAGCAGCAACTGAGAGATATATACCGCAGCCAAAGCAAATGGAAAAAAGTCTGATTATAGCAGACTTTACTCATCATCCCTGATAAACAGGTCAAAAAATACTGATATATATCGAAGATGAACTTCAGACATACAAAATCAAAGCATCACAGGCTGGCAGGAAGAACTCATCATGGAAGCAACAAGAAGTAATCTATCAGAAGCATGAACCATTGCTAAAATAAATAAGATATTCAGCTACTCAAAAGAGTTTTAATAATCCTTGATTTATAATCAGTCCATTCAAAGATTCAGTGAAAGAAACAAGACCCATATCCATCTTCATGCCTTGCTTAGAGAGTTCATCTGCCTGCATGTTATGCTCACGATATGTATGTCTAAAGGTCACTGGCGGGGCCCTTTGTAGCATAAGTCTAATGTCACGACACCAGTGCATCAGAGAAGCCACATCAAGTGCAGAATTCCTGTTTAACCATGAGATAATAACCAAAGAATCCCCATAAATCAACTGAATAGGAATACCCATCAGATAGCTGACTTTGAGAATTGCCCAACAGGCCAATAATTCTGCTCTAGTATTCGAGCTTCTACCACAGCCCATAGAAAAACTGTAAAAATGATAATCATTTATATAAATCACATAACCTGAACCTCCAATATAATCTGCTGCAGCACCATCGAAAAATCCGCATGGGAAACATTTAATTGGGTCTGGGCCAATAATGCGGGATTTATGTATTTTTATTGGCACAGGAAAAATAATTAGCAGGCTTTCAATTCTAGCAATCAAAGCTGAGAGGGAAGGCTTTTTATTTTCAAATAGGTTGAAGTTTCTAGTGAGCCATATTCCCCAAAATATAAACAGGCGCAGGTAGAAATAAGGGGCAGATTTCGAATCAAATTCTCAATTGTTAAAACACTAATTTTTATTAAAAATAATATTCCATAGTAATTTATTAACCTAATTTTGTTTTAATAAAATTTTATTAAAAATTTTACAATTTTTTAAAATTTTAATTTTTTTATTAATTTTATTAAAATGGATTAAAAAAATTAAAATTTATTAAATTTTTTACTATGCTTTTTCTATTATGTTTTATTTAATATTAAAGTTTATGTTTACTATATTAATTTTAGGTTATGTTTTTGTTTACTTAAATGGTTATAGTTCTAATGAATAAAAATCCTAACTTAATACTATTAATGTTATTCTATGTTTATGTTTGTTATCTAAAATTGATTTATATTATGTTTATTGAGTTTTAATTTTTTAATTTTTAATTTTATGTTAGTTGTAAGGAGCGTTATTTAATTTTTTATTTTTTAGGTTAGCTTTTTAGGTTTTATTAAATTAGGTATTAATTAGTTTGGTGTTTGTTGGTTCAATTTAGTAAAGGTCAGGAAGCCGCATCTTGCTGATGGTCAGGCCATCATCCCTGTTTAAACAATTGGGGCTTTTTACGATTTCAATAGCCTCCTTAATTCTTCTTAAGGACCAATTATCAACCTGAGCAAAAACTTTCATGTCTTCTATCTTGATTGTGTGTTTTGTGCCATGAGAGTGTTGGGCCAAAGAAGATTTATGTGTTCTATCTATCTAGATGTCAGCGTAGTGCTCTTTAACCCTGGTTCGAATGGATCTCCACGTTTCATCGATGTAGGCATTCTCGCATTCACAAGGAATCATACAAACACCCTTTTTCAGGGATGGCTCAATGGGGTCTTTAACTGATTTTAGAAGCTTTCTGATGTTATTAAGGGGCGAGAACACAGATTCAATACTTTTCTTCTTCAAGTGTTTCGCTATCTTGTTTGTTACACCTTGAATGTATGGAAGAAATCCTTGTGTTCCCCCACCTTCTTTTCTTTGAGGTAATGTTTGGGTTTTTCAATTTTGGCAAAAGCTCTCCTGATTTGATCTGGGTCATACCCATTACTTAGGAAAACATTATGTAAGTGTTCATTTTAAACTTCTATGTGCTCTATATCCGAGATCCTAGTGGCCCTGGTGATCAGTGTGTTGATGACCCCCATTTTTTGTTATGGATGATGGTGAGAGAGAGCATGGAGATATTGCCCAGTGTGGGTTTTCTTTCTGTAAAATTTATGAGATATGCCCTCGTCTTGTTTTCTAATAATTAGTGTATCAAGAAATGGAAGGCAATTACTCTCCTCCATCTCCATTGTAAATTTAATGGAGTCATATTGTTTGTTAAGGTGATCCACAAATTTGACCAACTCCTCTCTACCATGTGCCCATATTATGAATGTGGCATCCACAAACCTAGACCACCACTCAGGTTTAGAATGCGTCATGGATAGAGATTTTTGTTCAAAGTTTTCCATAAATAGGTTGGATATAATCGGTGAGAGGGGAGAGCCCAAGGCGACCCCACAAGTTTGTTTGTAAAGCTCTTTATTTTTTGTTTAAGTAGACATAATTTGCATTTTTTTTATACCAACTTCATGTTACATTCTAGGTTTAAGATGGAATTAATACAATTTATTATTTTTTACTTAAGCCGACATCATTTGCATTTTTATTTTTGTTTTTATAGGAACAGTGTTTACATAACTTTATAAGATACGATGAAATCAATATAACCTATTTTTTTTTGTTTAAGTGACATTATTTGCATTTTCTTTTTTCTTTTTATAGGAACAACATGTTACCTACTCTTACACAATGTTACATCTCCCGCATAATGGCATGGAGAGCACCTTAGCTACTCTCAATGTAATAAAATTTATAACCAACATATATCCACCTGGCTACTCTTGGTGCAACAACTTTTTCGACCAGCATAGATCCATCTTAAACTAGGATGTATCAAGCATCCCGAGGCATCCAATTTCTTGAGGTGTTATTTTTTAACTTGATTTTTTTACATATCCACAAAGGAAATATGATCACTCTTCATGCTTGATGGATTTGGTTTTAAGATGGAAGTATTCTTTTTTTTAATTTTATTAATTAAAATGGATTTTTTAATGGCTTTTTATTTGGTTTAAAAGTTTTATTTTATGACTAGATATGGATTTTTGAAATTATTATTTATTTTTTTCATTTTTTATTTTAATGATTCTACATGAATTTTTAATTACTTTTTATTTTTGGTACATTATGTGACTAAGATACCCTCGTAGTGCCTTCACCTAGAGTCAAAAGAGTCAAAACTATGGAGAAAAAAATGTTTGCAAATTCTAGCTAAAATGTCTTGAGCCTGCGTTACTTTGGTGCCCATGGAGCCTTCAGTCCCAGACCTGGGTCTTTGTCTGGATGATGCATTTCAGCAACTTGTAGATGAGAAAGGTAGGAAAGTAAATTATGTTCATTTTGCTCGATTTGTGAAGAGGAAGGATGCCCCTGATATCAATATTTCTTGTTCGTTGGAAAAAACGAAGTATGTCAGTCTATATGAATGTGGATCAGTGGGCTTGTTTACTGGTCATTGGCCCTCTCCATGAGCTATGGAGGGTCAGATAAATAAGAATTGGTAGGCCTTGTTAATTGGAAGAATGCAGAGATATTTTTTGGTAAGGGTTATTATGTCTTTTTGTTTGAATTAAAACCAGACATGACTTAATCTTTCGAAATGGTCCATACTTTATGGGGCCATAGGGGATGTACCTAGCCAATTGGAAATTATCTTTTAGCCCCGAGAAAGATATTTTGTCTGTTGTCCCTATGTGGGTGAAGCTCCCACATCATTCTTTGCATTGTTGGTCTGATGAAGTCTTAGCCTCAATTGGATATTCATTGGGTCGTTATTTTCATAAATTTGAACCTAATTCCCCTACGTTCTCATGTGCTCGTATATGTGAGGAAGTAGAATTAGAAAAAGGACTTCATGAAGTGGTCAATCTAGTCATGGATAGTTAGTGTCATGAGAAAAAGTGGACTATGATCATCAACTCCCCTTTAAATGCAAAAAGTGCCATGAGTATAGGAATTTTTCCAAGGACTGCCCAAAATTAGTTAAAGAACTAGATAAAGAGGCTTCTTCTAAAGAATGGAAAAAGGTTCAAAAGAAAGGAAAGGCTCCAATCAAAATCATGCCTCCTAGTCAACCAGAGACCTCTAAATCCTTTCATCTTCTAGCTGATAACTCTCTAAATGAAAATGTGGTAAATGAAGAGACTGAAGTTTTCCTTGCAGTGCAAATTCCCCCACCCCCCCAATACTGGAATAAATTGGAGTGGAATGACCAATTTTCAAGTTACCCAATCTTCCAATTATTTAGAATAATTCCAATCTTGAAATTCATAATGGATCAGATGAAGAAGTGGGACTTAAATCTCGGTATACTCAGGAAGAATCCTCAAATTCAAAGGCAGAAGATGAAAAGGCTATCAATAAGAAAGTTTGGAAAAGGTCTAAAAAAACTCTTCGTTAAGAGGAAACTAACAGAGAAAAGAAATTGTGTTTTTTGTTATTAATGAAGAAGGAAAATAAACTCTTCATTAATAAAGTTTTGTGTTATTAATGAAGAAGGAAAATAATTACATCACAGAGATGTGAGGGCTAAGTCTCGAAAGATTACATCACATGGAAAATTCGATGGATTTAAATATCCAAAGAGTAACGACTAATTTACCATTACGGAAATTAACTTAGGGACACCTCACATAATCATGTGAGTGTGTAGATGCCCTTTTACATTTATTAAACTAAACTTTTAAACATAACATTTTGGATCATAATTCCTAACAATCCCCCCTTTGATCCAAAAATTCTTTTGAAAAAATACCAAGTTCATTTCTAAACTTATCAATTTTGACCCTTCCAAGAGATTTTGTAAAAATATCTGCAGTTTGATCTTTTGATGGACAATACTTTGGCTTGATGATTTGTTTAATGACGAGAGCCCGAATGTAATGATACTTAGTATCCACATGCTTAGTCTTTGAATGAAAAATAGGATTTTTGGCTAACTTTATTGCTGATTGATTATCAATAAATAATGAAGTTGCTTCTTTTTGATCAACTTTGAGGTCTTGCAAAATCCTTCTTAACCAAACTATCTCATGAGCAGCTTCCCAAGCTGAAATATATTCTGCTTCTACTGTATAATTCGCAATTGTATCCTACTTTTTACAACTCCATGCCACTGCAGCTGATCCCATATTCATTAAGTAACCTGAAGTAGATTCCCTGTCATCAACATCTCTAGCAAAATCCGCATCTGAATAGCCAACAAGCTTGAAATTTTTGTTTCTTTTAAACTCAAGTCCAAAATCCTTTGTTCCTTGAAGATACTTTAACACCCTTTTGCTGCATTCCAATGACTTTCTCTAGGTTCCTGCATATATCTGGAAAGTATGCTGACTGCATAAGATAGATCAGGATGAGTATTCATCAAGTAAATGAAACATCCAATTAAATGTTGATATCCAGTACTATTTACAAGTTCTCCCCCTTCAAACTTAGAAAGTTTTAAATTGCTCCCCATGGGAGTAATTGCTAGTTTACATTCCTCCATTCCAAACTTCTCCAATAATCCAGAATGTACTTAGCTTGAGAAATAAACATGCTTCCTTCCCCCTGCTTTACTTCAACTCCAAGATAGTAATGAAGTAATCCCAAGTCTGTCATTTCAAAACCTGTTTGAAGTTATTGCTTAACCTAAAATATATGATCATTATTGTTACCTGTTATGAGCAAATCATCAACATACAAAACCAAGATGATTAAGTTGTTTTCCTGGATTCGAACATACAAAGTATCATATTAATCACTATGAAGAAAACCAACTTTCTGTAAGTAGGCATCAATTTTTGCATACCAAGCTCTAGGAGCCTGTTTCAATCAATACAATGCCTTAACCAGTTTACAAACTTGATTTTATTTCCCTAGAACCTCAAAAGTAGGAGGTTGAGTCATATAAACATCCTCTTGCAAATCACCATTTAGAAATGCACTTTTTACATCCATTTGATGCACTTTCCATCCATTTTGTGCAGCTAAAGCTAGCACAATCCTGATAGTATTCCATTTCACTGTTGAAGCAAAAGTTTCTTCATAATCAATCCCTTCTTTCTGAGCAAAACCTTTTTCCACCAATCTTGCCTTATATTTATCAATATCTCCATTTGCTTTGTACTTAATTCTGTAAACCCACTTACAACCAATGGGTTTAACATCATGTGGACAATCAACAATTTTCCAAGTCTGATTCTTCATTACTGCATCATACTCACTTTGCATTGCTATTTTCCAATTCATCATATTCAACTGCTTCATTAAAAGTAGCTGGTTCAACAATTGAAAGAGAAAAATTTTCTAAACCCATATTAGAACTCCTTGTACTTGTTTTGCCTTTTTCATCAGACTTAACATCCTGAAGTAACTTAGTTTCCCATTTTGGTTTCTTTTTTTCAATGTTAACTTGATTTCAATCATCCAAGTTAACTTGTGAAAAATGCAAAGTATCTTCAACCTATTTCAAGGTGTCTTCAACCTGTTCGTCATCTTGTACTTCTGAAGTGAAATCAAACCATTGTTCATTCCTTGGATTTTTTAAGTGTTGCATCCTTATTTGTTCCTTAGTTACTTTTTCCTCTAAGTGACTAAGTTGTTTTTCAACCTCTTCTACACTTAAACTTTCTATTTCATAAAAATCACATCCTTGCTGACAATAAAATTTCCATTTGACAGAAGCCTATACCCCTTTTTCTCATCGGAATGACCAATCAACATGTGCTTAACACTTCTAGACTCTAACTTCTTTCGCTTTTCTTTTATGACAAATGCATAACAAAATGAACCAAAAACTCTCAAATGTTTGACCATAGGTTTGAATCCATACCAAGCCTCAAAAGGAGTTATTCCATCAAGTGATGACGAAGGAGATCGATTCCTCAAATAAACTGCTGTATGAACTGCTTCAGCCCAATAAGATGAATTCAACCCTTTGAAAAATAATATTGCTCTAGCCATGCCCAATAAAGTTTGATTCATCCTTTCTGATACTCCATTTTTTTGTGGAGTATAAAAATTGGTCAACTATCTTTTAATCCCTTTTTCCTGACAATAAGTCAAAAAATGGTTTGATGTAAACTCACCACCATTATCAGTTCTCAAAGTAGCAATCTTTTCCTTTGTCGCTATTTCAACCAAATTTTGAAATAACTGAAACTTTTCAAACACTTCTGATTTTTCCTTCAAGAAATACACCCAAACCATCCTGCTAAAATCATCAATAAACAACAAAAAATATTTACAACCACCAAGTGAAGTTTCCAAAGGACCACAAACATCACTATGAACAAGTTGTAATCTCCTTGTTGCTCTCCAAGTGCTTTTTGAAAAAGATATCCTTCTCTGTTTGCCATAAATGCAAGCTTCACACTTTGCATTTTCCTTCTGAAAAGTAGGCAACCCCTTTACCATTCCTTGTTGTTGGAGCTATACAAGACTATCAACATTCAAGTGCCCAAAAACGAATGTTCCACAATCTGATAGGTGAAACATCGGTTTCAACTAAACCTGCAAATTCCTTCAAATGTTCCTTTGAACTAGAAATGAATGTTCCCGTCTTCCTAATAAGCTTTCCATCTTCATAACCTATCATAACTGTTTTGTATGCATCCTTTTTTGAATTAAGCAAAAGAATACCATCTTCCATTACAATTTGATGTCCTAACTAGCAAATGACAACTAAAGACAACATTTTTTTCTTAATTGTAGGCACATACCAAACATTAGAAATCAATCTTTCTCCAATTCTTGGCAAATCAACCTTGACTGTTCCTTTTCCCTGTGGTAAATGAATAGAATCATCTGCAAGGAAGATTGAATTTAGATTGAATTTAAATGACAATCTTCATAACTCCAAAAGAAATATTTCTTGTGTGTCATATGTTGAGTAGCCCCTGTATCCATAATCCAAGCATATTCAAAATCATTTTTGAAACAATAAGAAGACTAGACAAAATTCGTTGATTCCAACTAATGAACTTGAATAAAATCCATTGATTTTGATTGTCCAAGTGTTGTAAAAAAATATTTACAATTTTCACTATCGCCTGAATGAGCATAATGTGCCGCTGATGAAGATTCTTTAGATTCTCTTTCTTTTAGAATTTTTTTAAATGAAACTCTACACTCTGAAGCATAATGTCCAACTCTATTGCAACAAAAACATGTGACCTGTTTATTACCTCTTCCTCTTCCAGAGACCTGTTGGCTTTTTGAACCTCTTCCTCTTCCAGAAAAATGTGATTGTTTACTTTCTAATTCTTTAGAACCTCTTCCTTGATTTCTTCCTCTACCTCTTCCACGTCCGCTTTTTCTTCCAAAACCATGACCACGACCTCTGTTTGAATATTGAAAAGAATTTCGTTGTTGTTCATTTGCTTTCTGATCATTGCCCTTTTGATGATTACTTGAAGACTGTTTGCTAGTACTTGCAACCAAAACATCTTCTCCTGCTTGCTTTGTTTTGCCAAAAGTTTTGTCATGTGTGGCAAGTAATTCACTTAGTGTGTCAAAAGAAATATTATCCAATTTATTTGTAATCTGTAAAGTTTCCAAAAAATGCTTATATGTCTCAGGAAATCCTGCGATCAAAATGGTCACCATCATGCTGTCCTCAATTTTATCAAAACCAGCACTTGAAATTTCTTGTTTGACATTCTTTAATCTAGAAATGTACTCCATGACATCACCTCCTGAAGACAATTTTTGCTGAAACAACTAGTACCGTGAATCAGTGCTAAGGCCATCTCATCTTTTAGTTCCCATTTTGAAAGATGATCAAGAATAGTCAGTTTGGTAGGCTGAGCATTACAGACACCCTTCCACAATTCATTGTAAATAAGAGTGCTTTGAATATGAAGACTCCAAACTTTATAATTTTTCGATCCTTCCAACTTGTCAGATTCATTAAAAGACTTACAACTCTAGACATTGTAAAAAAGTAAACACCTTATAACTCTAGAAGATGTGTATTACGCAAACCATATAGCTCTAAGAATTAAAAAAAGAAAGCACCTTATGTCACCAGAATAAACAATCACTTTATATCACCAATAGAAGATTTTATGCAAAAATATCACCACCAACACGAAAGCAAAATTACACATCAACAAGAGTCACCATGAAATAAATACTGCAAGAAACACCACACACCATGCAAAAGAGAGCTATAGGGGCTTGGCCTTGACCCACTTATAGCCTCAAGAAAAGAATTTGATAGAGCTTCACTTTGCTCTAATCAAACCTTAAGTGAAAATACAAGTACTCCCTATGACGCCAACAATGCTCCTTATTTCTCCAATGCCCAATAAAAAATACACCTTATCACTCCAAAAAATAACAAATCTTTATAGGTAAATTGGAGAGATACAAGATTGTTGAGTGGGAGATCACAAGTTCCAGTCCCATCAACTCCAAAAATAACCCTTGTTTTTTTTAAATAATTTTATTTCTCCACCTTTTTCTTCTTATACAATATAAAAAAACTCCAAAAATAAAAATGAATAATAAATTACCATATCTTTCAGGTTGGCTCTCGCTCGTATGGTTGAGAGTTCCAGTCTCAGAATAAATATTGTCTCGACTTCAAAATTCGGATTGTTCTTTGGCAACGATTCTGCAATGGTTCTGCAAACTTCTTTAATCCTGATTCTTTAATGCTGGTTTGAATTGGTCTTTAACGCTAATGCTAGTTCCAACGCCTCCACACTGATTATGCCGGTGAACTCTTCATGCTGATTTTACACTGGTGCTATACTGCTAGGTGCTAATTATGTCGGTTCCAACGCCTCCTCCAAAACGGTGAAATATTCTATCTCTATGTTGATTATGCTGGTTCCAACGCCAGATTATGCTAGTGTTAGCATCCTCTTCAACGCTGGGTGTTGGACAATCTCTACGCTGGACTCCAAACTCCAAAACGGTGAACTCTCTTCATGCTGGGTTACGCTACATTTTCTTCAATGCTAGGTGTTGGACGGTCTCTACGTTGGACTCCAAACTCCAAAGCGGTGAACGCTCTTCATGCTGGGTTACATTGGATGGTGAACTCTCTTCATGTTGGGTCTACATGCTGGTTCTTCTTCCCAACACCAGGTATGGTTTTTTTTTTTTAAATTCACTTCCACAAAATTTTAAATAACCTTGCCTTAAAAAAAATATTTTACTTTCTCCAAGTATAATGAAAAAACTAAGTCAATAAAAAAATATTTTCTGCACAAATTCTTTTTTAGCCCAAAAGAATAAGAAGCATTAACTTACGGTCAAAATTTCGCTATTCCAAAACCTTGAAAGTCACCTTCGAATAGGAAGCATTGACTTACGGTCAAAATTTCACTATTCCAAAACCTTGAAAGTCATCTTCTTCAAACAACCTTTAGCACCTTCCAACTAGGTTCCAACCAGACCAAGCTTCAACCGCGTCAATTTTATCAAAACCAGCTCTTGAAATTTCTTGTTTGACATTCTTCAATCTAGAAATGTACTCCATGACATCACCTCTTGAAGAGAATTTTTGGTAAAACAACTTCAATTGGAGATCGATTTCTTAGCTTCACTTTAAGAATCAAATAAATATTTCAATGTCTTCCAAGCTGACCATGCACTAGAACTATTTTCAATATGCACAAAAATATCATCAGAACCAGTACTCTGAATCAATGCTAAGGCCTTCTCATCTTTTAGTTCCCATTTTGAAAGTTGATCAGGAATAGTCGGTTTGGTAGGTTGAGCATTACAGACACACTTCCACAATTCATTGTAAATAAGAGTGCTTTGAATATGACGACTCCAAACTTTATAATTTTCCGATCCTTCCAACTTGTCAGATTCATTAAAAAGACTTACAACTCTAGACATTGTAAAAAAATAGACACCTTATAACTCCAAAAGATGTGTATTATGCAAACCTTATAGCTCCAAGAATTTAAAAAAAAAGCACCTTATGTCACCAGAATAAACAATCACCTATATCACCAATAGAAGATTTTATGCAAAAATATCACCACCAACACGAAAGCAAAATTACGCATCAACAAGAGTCACCATGAAAGAAATACTGCAAGAAACACCTCACACCATGCAAAAGAGAGCTATAGGGGCTTGGCCTTGACCCACTTATAGCCTCAAGAAAATAATTTGATAAAGCTTCACTTTGCTCTAATCAAACTTTAAGTGAAAATACAACTACTCCTTATGACGCCAACAATGCTCCTTATTACTCCAATGCCCAATAAAAAATGCACCTTATCACTCCAAAAAATAACAAATATTTATAGGTAAATTGGAGGGATACAAGATTGTTGAGTGGGAGATCACAAGTTCCAGTCCCATCTACTCCAAAAATAACCCTTGTTTTTTTTAAAAATGATTTTATTTCTCCACCTTTTTCTTCTTATACAATATAAAAAAATATCCAAAAATAAAAATGAATAATAAATTAACGTATCTCTCGGGCTGGCTCTCGCTCATATGGTTGAGAGTTCCAGTCTCAGAATAAATATTGTCTCGGCTTCAAAATTCAGATTGTTCTTTGGCAACGGTTCTACAAACTTCTTTAATGTTGATTCTTTAACGTTGGTTTGAATTGGTCTTTAACGCTGATGCTGGTTCCAACGCCTCCACACTAATTATGTCGGTGAACTCTTCACGCTGATTACGCTGGTGCTATACTGCTAGGTGCTGATTACGCTGGTTCCAATGCCTCCTCCAAAACGATGAACTCTTCTATCTCTACATTGATTATGCTAGTTCCAACGCCGGATTATGCTGGTGTTAGCATCCTCTTCAACGCTGGGTGCTGGACGGTCTCTACGCTGGAATCGAAACTCCAAAATGGTGAATTCTTTTCATGCTGGGTTACACTGCATCCTCTTCAATGCTGGGTGCTGGACGGTCTCTACGCTGGACTCCAAACTCCAAAATGGTGAACTCTCTTCATGCTGGGTTACGCTGGACGGTGAACTCTCTTCATGCTAGGTCTACACGTTGGTTCTTCTTCCCAACACCGGCTATGTTTTTTTTTTTTTAAATTCACTTCCACAAAATTTTAAATAACCTTGCCTTAAAAAAATATTTTACTCTCTCCAAGTAAAATGAAAAAACTAAGTCAATAAAAAAATCTTTTCTGCACAGATTCTTTTTTATCCCAAAAGAAAGCATTAACTTACAGTCAAAATTTCACTATTCCAAAACCTTGATAGTCATCTTCGAATAGGAAGCATTGACTTACGGTCAAAATTTCGCTATTCCAAAACCTTGAAAGTCACCTTCTTCAAACAACCTTTAGCACCTACCAACTAGGTTCCAACCAAACCGCTTGCTCTGATACCACTTTGTCCTCAGACACAAAACTTTATTAATGAAGAAGGAAAATAATTACATCACAGAGATGTGAGGGCTAAGTCCTGAAAGATTACCTCACATGGAAAACTCGATGGATTCAAATATCCAAAGAGTAACAACTAATTTACCGTTACTGAAACTAACTTAGGGACACCTCACATAATCACATGAGTGTGTAGGTGCCCTTTTACATTTATTAAACTAAACTTCTAAACATAACATTTTGGATCATAATTCCTAACAGTTTTCTATGGGATTGTTGCAATACAACATTTCAAAGCTCATGGATTGTATAAAAGGGCCACCAGGTGATTTTTCTCGATGTCTGGACCAACATCAATATGCAATAATGAAGGTATCCTATATGCCCTCTATTTGCTAAGATAAATGTTTTGCAAGATATGATACATCTTGACACTTTGTTACCCTGTGTGTTGAAGTAGGCCTCAAGCTTTTTTATTGTTGTTTGGGCTCTTCTTTTTGTATGTTTAATTTGGGCAAAAGGGTTGGTTGTGAGATTGTATGATTGATCTATCTCTCAAATGGATGGCTCATGTCTAGAATTTATGAGTAGCTTGATCCTTTTCTAGAGTGGTGCATTTTATACCCAAACATTGTTGGGCCTTTTTTCATTCCTCAAGGATAGAAGTTTATAAAGACCTTGAAATGCAGGAGGCAGTTTTGGCCCAAAATAGACCTACATGAATTAAAGATTCCAAGGGATGGCTAGTTGAAGGCTTATTTAGACATTTGATGTTTTTTAAGTTCTTTTACTCCTCAACAGCAACTTGGTTGTATTTGTACTCTTGTTCCCATTATGGGAATTGTAACCTCCTTTTTATATTGATATATGCACTTCTGAAATCTATCAGCAGCTTTGGGGCAATTACAAGAACAAGAAAGGAAAATTATATAAGAATGTTGGGGTGGGGAGGCCAAGGATTCACGCATCAGTTGGAAACTTATTTCTAATACATTTCTGCTTAGCCTTGTTGGATAAAATATAGAAGAATGTGGGGTTGGGGTGGAAGTGTAAAGGTTTTCATATCAATTGGAAACTTATTTATGATACATTTTAGCTTAGCCTTGTATTTCTAGAGCGTCAGGAATATGGAAAACTTGAGTGAAAAGTTATTCCTAGTTGAAAAGATTTGTAAGCAAGGTAATGCTAATGAGTTCCATTTTTTTTCAGTCTTTAGTCTCAAATGAATAATATTGTCAGCATTGTCAAATAGCTCTAGTTTGCAACAAGCCGTAAAAAAGTCATGCAATCCTATTATCAAAATTCATCCTTCTTATCATATTGTAAGGCTACAAACCAATAATCATGCTGATTATAGTAGTACTATCTTCCTAAGGGTTTCATACATCTTCCTAAGGGTTTGGTAGTACTTTATTGTTTAGCATGGTTTCAATATATATATATATATATATATATATATAATATATATATATATATATGCGGTTGCATGGCATTTCACTTGTCAAAATCTTGTATGAGAGTACACTATTGAATGGAGGTTGTGAAGTGTCTATTTAATGCAAATGTTTGTAGCCCTTTCATGGATCAATGATGCATGTGCTATGGGAAATTTATCCTTTTGGGCCTTTTACCATTGGATCATTATAGTCCCATTCATGCTAGTTTGAAGACCTGTATCAACATTATTTTCAAAAGACTGTCTTTGATGACATATTATCCACGTTACTTCGATTTCTTCCCATATTTGCAAACAAATGGATCATGAGAATAATTGCAATGACAAACCTGTGCTTCCAGAGTGCATCAATTTTCTTGGTAGTGTTGGCAAGTTCACATAGTTCATTAATGGAGAAGCAGTATACATGAAGATCCCCTCTTTGGTTATGCCATCATGATATTTTAGGGGTTGTGCTATCATCGTATCTAGTATGTAAATATAACAATATGGAACTAGAAGACATATACAAATGGACATTGCTCCAATAAAACAAGCTTCCACTGAGTTTATAGATTTGGCAGAATATTAAATGTCCTCTACATGGTGAATTGGAATGGAGATGATACACTTCTTCCTTGCTCAGATTTATTTTAGTCTGGTTGGTATTAATGGAGCAGTCCTCCTTTTCTATGCTTAGAGTCTATCTCATGGGATACCGTCTTCTTATTTCCTCTGTTTTGTTGTCAAATTAGAGACTCAATGGCTTAAGATGTCTTTAGGTGTCACTGAGTTCAAGTGCAATTGTTGGGCTTACTAGTTAAAATAATTTTTTCCACCCCAAATTTCTTCTCTCCTCATTTCTTCTTCACAAAATTTGACCTGTAGGATTGGTCATGCCTTAAGGGAATTCTTTCTTGTGTGAAGGTTGTTGTATATTCTCACTTATCAATATTCTTCTCTCTTTTATTTCCTCCAATATTCTTTTTATTTGGAATTCTTAGAATGTATAAGTTGATTGTTTGTCCATCTAGCATGTCAACAATGAAGCTCAACAAATCTTCTATGAGATGCCAAAATAAGGTTTGATCCTTGATGTTGTCCTATAGAACACATTGATGGATGCAATCCATAATGTGGGTAATCTTAGCGAGGCAATAAAGTTCAGTGTGGAAGACATTGTGTCGACGAAAATATCACTGATGGTCCGGTACACAACTTATCTGCAACATCGGTGAAAATATCGGCAAATATTGGG